>SMSQ01006077.1:34206-56825 GCA_019453375.1 Ctenoplectra terminalis
TTTTTTTTTTTTTTTTTTTTTTTCATCGGTGGAACGTCGCGAATCGAGATGGTTGTGACAGAGGATAAAGTTGCAGAGTAGACGGATAGAGAAGGAGAATCGGTCTCCGTGCGTGAAAGGAGGAGAAGGAGAGAAAAAAATTACTTGTGTAATTGCTCATTTCAGCAAGTTAATGAATCGGTATCTGAATGAATGGAGATTGCATGGCGGCGAGCAAGAGAGAGAGAGAGAGAGTACTTGTCGAGCAGAAAAGGGGGAGATTCGCTGATTTATCTCGTGTTCGCAACGGATGAGCCCACGGTTTATCGATGTCGGCCTGTTATCAGACTCTCCGCTCCCTAGAAGAGCCGTGCACGTTTGAAAGCGCGAACTCTGAACTTCGAACTCTGCTTCACTAATTTCTTCGTGCCGATCGGACGATCGGTCGCCTGACAGTGCTACGTGTTCCGGAAGCTGATTGATTCTTCGCATTTATAAGCATTGAAATCAATTTGCTTCGGATTAAACAAAGATAAAGTAGAGAAAAATTGTATCGTAAGATCTGTAGTTCCTTGGTTTTACCTCGTGAGGTAATTTATGGCTACGATCGCGGCGACCGCTTTCCGATATGTTAGAGCATTAACATTTTTCTTGTCATCTGCTCGCCACTGCTTGCTGAATTTGTATCGGTATATAAAATGACACCTTCGATAGCAAAGATTTGTTTATTCCATTTGTAATACATTGAATAGGAATTGGACACGAATCGAATACAAATTTATACAACACGTACGACAAAAAGAAATACTAATAAATTAAGTAGCAGTATCGCTTTGAAGGCCAATGGTGGAGAGATAACAACAAAGTGGCCGACAGATAATGGAGAGAGACTATTTGTATTTTTGTTTTCCGTGTATCTTTATCTCCGCTTCTTTTTCTATGTTTCGCATACAGTACATTACTGTAAGAATACCAATATCGTATCATAAAATACAGCCTATTCACTTGTCGCGTAAAAATTTTTATTCTTATTCTGGAATGCCGATACGCATACATGGTTGCTTTTTCCATAAAAGTTCTTCCGTTTTTACATGTTACAGTGAATAGGAAAAAGAAACATCTATTTCTTGTAGCTACATTGTTATCAATCTACAAGAAAATGTACAAAATCTACGAACATTGTTATGAAAAAAATCTACGAAACCTACAAAATCTGCAAAATCTATGAACATTGTTATTAAAAAAATCTACAAAACCTACGAACATTATTAAAAAAATCTATAAAATATACGAACATTGTTTTCAAGAAAGTTTACAAAATCTAGGAACATTGTTATCAAGAAAATGTACAAAATTAACAAATGAAGGAAGTCTACAAGTGTCCTTCCATAAAAAACAAATTCGACCATTGTCAACGTACACTTTCTCTTTTTCGCGGTTTTGGTCCTTGACAGCATCTGGTGGTTAAAAATATTTTTTCCCCGTGTTTTCGTTCCGCCTCCTAGACCGCCTAGGCTTAGATCTGCGTTTCGCGAAGTAATTACGCGGCGCGCGAGCCCTCTTCCTCCTCTCGCTCTGTCCGTCCCCCGCGACAGAAATACTTCTCTTGTATAAGGACGCCAGCCAGCGTGCGAGCAAGAGCGCGTACACGACGAGAACGTGTTAGGAGAAATCTAGAACGCGCCCTCCGTCACGCTTAGACAATGGAAATGCAGAAACGAGCCGCGGCAACGTGACAATGATAGAACCGCGGCCAACGCGTGAAATTTATCTCGCGATTTCACGCGGCCTGCACCAGCGCTCCTCCGCGCGATTTTCCACCGCGTGTCTGCGACGGTTTGCGACGGTTTGCGACGCGCGGTAATATTTCACGCGACGGAATTTTAATTACCAGGAAAGCGTCTAATGCGATCGAAGGGTTTCACAATTGTATTTTGTTCTTGGGAAATTCTCGAAAATTGAATCAATCTTTTAGAGCGTCGCGTGACTTAGTATTGATGTGTGAAAAATTTTAGTTTATTAATTCGTGAGTGTACTGGTAAATTTTATCGTGCTCTTCTAATATTAGACAGTGTATTTATAAGGAGTAGTGGGTTGAACAAATTTCAAATCGGTGGAAGAGACTGATTAATTGTAATGTTTTGTTTTTTAATAAGGGAACAGAGTTCTGGTTGAGGAGGGTTAATGTTTCGTTGCGTGAGTTTTTAATCTGCGGGGATTTTAACTCCTTTACACTCGATTGTTCTCGTTGATCCTCTCTAATTGAAAGTTTGTTTGCTTATAAGAGAAAATATTAGATATAGTTGATTGCAATTTTCAAAATAACGAGAAAATTAGGAATTAATTGTTATTATACCTAGAAAAGTGGTATGATAGTAAAATGCAATATGAAGGTTAAAAAATATAGAATCATGGAAGAAATATTTTTTGCGCACAGTTTGAGTTGCCTGTGTAATTATTTTAGGGTTGGAGAATTTAAAACTGTAATGAACTGTGAAATAGTTGCAAGTATATCAACAACGAAATTTTCTATAAAAATATTTAGCTATCGTAAACGCGAACCAGGGACGTATTGGAATATTTGCATTACAAAAAGCTGGTTTAAAAGTTAGACCCTTTTAAATAAAATATTTTAGTTATATTATACGCTTTCAGAAATTATAAAACGCAGAGAAAAGGGAATGTCAATATCCAGCTTGAAACGAAAATCTAAAATTCGATAAAAATGCTGGGCAGAAATGTTGACTCAACTTCTACAAGCTATGAGATCCGCAAATCCTTAATTATGTTATTTTTCTCTAAAAATATTCGAAAATGAACGTCGGAAGTATTCTCTTATCCAAACAATCGCATCTGTCGGTTCGAATCATAGAAATTCTACCAGATAATAAAATTATANTATAAAACGCAGAGAAAAGGGAATGTCAATATCCAGCTTGAAACGAAAATCTAAAATTCGATAAAAATGCTGGGCAGAAATGTTGACTCAACTTCTACAAGCTATGAGATCCGCAAATCCTTAATTATGTTATTTTTCTCTAAAAATATTCGAAAATGAACGTCGGAAGTATTCTCTTATCCAAACAATCGCATCTGTCGGTTCGAATCATAGAAATTCTACCAGATAATAAAATTATATCTTAGCGCGCATAAAATATTCATTTTTTTTCATCCAAGTGTTCGAAGTAAAAACATTTTCCCTTCCTAACGAGATAACCTTCGTGATCAAAATATTCACCGATGAATCGAGGCATTCTTCGAGTCCTTATGAATTCATAATAGGCATTTTCTGTAGCATTCTTTAGAAAATTGTTTCGGTAATCGGAGAAAGTGATAATTCGTGAAAGATAAGGTTCGAATGTGATTAGGAGAATAGATTCGGAGTAGAGAATTATGATAAAGAATGGTTTGATATAAATATTATGGTGTCTTACAAAATGTTACGCAGCTTTTTTTAATCATCTACAGAAATGAAATATATATTAATATATATTAATATACATTGTTCGAAAAGTATCTCCTCATTCATTACGATGGTATATTTTTGATTTAGTTCGTTTATATTGCTCGCATAGTTTCAATAATTTTAATTATGGACGTACGTAAGATTTTCTAGGACGCTCTGATAGAAGCTTTCAGAACATCACTTTATAGATTAGAGTCTAATAGCAACAATTTTGCTACGTATCTATCCTGTGCACCGTCCTGGAATATTAAGCTCAAAATTTAGTTTTACAGACTTAGAATATCCTCCTTCGACGTCTACGATATTTTCTATCCACCATTTTGAAGACCTTGCATGATTTAATTTATTTCCCTTTTTTCTCTAAAGAGTGATATTAGGTTGGCCAATAAGTTGGCCGCGTCTACCCACGCTTTGAAATGCAATTAAATTCAGTTCAAATTTTAAAAACAAAAGGTGACTTAGCAGTTCGAATGGACAATACATTGTTGAATAAAAATACTTCCTTTTAGCTGACAACAAATCGCTTTTTATTTACAGTTTAAAACCCTCGCGAACTTTTTGACCAATCTAATATATTAAAACAATTGCAAAGATACTCGTTGAGAAAAACTACACAGCGAGACGTTTGATTTTTATCGTTTTCTCGATGAATGACTCAAACCTTTCTCCTTCTAAAAGTTCGAAGCCCTCGACGTAATAACGCGTCCCCACATCTCATTGGAAGCTTCTGACGTAGTACTACGTCTTTTGATACGTATCTTATCTGAAGAGGCAAAGGCTAAGACGAAGGACATCCGAGCTACAAATGTGTTCGCTTACGCAATCGATTCTCTGGTTCAAAAAATCCGACTCTCGGCGGTACACGCTGGCGAACAAGAATGGCTGCTCGGACCATACTAAGAATACTTAAACGATACACGCTAAAAGCAGCTAATCTGCGTAAAAATAGCTCTCATCTGTGTCAAACGGCCGTCAAAGTACACAAATGAAGAAGAAATTCGGCAACTATACCGCGATTATCGTGCGTCCGGGATCAACGAGGACGCGCTATGGACTTTCGACCAGCGTCTGCTCATCCTAAACTTGTCGCGCAAGACTATTCAAGCTTAGATCAGGGCTGTTCGAGCTAAACTTTGGAGCTTAGGGAGATATCTTTATTCTATTTCTATTACCCTATTATAGGATACTAGTGATTGACACGTTGTGCGAAAGATATACGCTACTTATCAAGAGTTTCGAATCGCTTTCCTATATAGGTTTAAACCTATATCGAACCGCTAATTTTCTGATCAAAATTAATTTTCTTCATTTTAATTTCACATAATTTTCTTAATTCCACCTTTTCATAATTTTCTCAATCTTAATTTCTCATAATATTGTAAATATTAACACTTTGACGATTTCTGTCGCATACATGTGATCTTTCTAGCAATTGTTGACCGGTATCGCGTAGATGTGACTTCGTGCTGCCGATGACTCTATTATTAATCAATATTATATAAATTATTTAAGAATTTCGGATTGTGACATTCATCGTGACGACTTCCGATTGTTCTTGGGTTCCTCTCTTTCATATTACGAAAAATCATTATAGCTTCTGTACTTTTCTTTAAAAGTTATTTAATTATTATCTATACTATATTTAATTATTATCTTTTCTATAAATTTATTTAATTACATCATGCGAGAGTTCCAGCATGAAATATGCGGACGTCGAAGTGTTAATATCAATTTCCTCCGTTTCCATTGCTTTTCCTCCGAAAAGTTTCGTAAAGCAACACAATTCACTTTGTTCGGAAATTTTTTACGCGGTGGGGAAAGTTACTTCGAGCAGTCAATCGATTTCATCCAGACTATACGCCAACACGCTCTTCTAGCCATAACTCCGTCGTCGCACGGTCGATTCGTCGGCAAAACGCGGCTCCTTTATCTGGACCCGGCTTTTTGGGGCGCGTTACGAGCGCACCACATGTGGCTGCTCGCGAGGAAGCACGTGTTCGCCGCGCCCAATCGTCGATGGGACGCGCGCGTGCATTCGTGCACGCGTAGCATGCTCGTATCTCGCGGTCTCGCGAAAAAACAAGCCGGTCACGCGTGCACACCGAGCGAGAAAGCGGAATGGAGCGCGTCGTGGCGCAACAGCGGACACGAAAACGTCGATCGACGGAGTATCGATGGAGTATCGACGTTGCTTGTGGGAAAATGGAGAACGCGATCGAAATGGAATTGTGCGTGAATTTTATAAAATGAAGATAACGAATACTATTTATAATCTGATAAAAGATAAAAATTAATTTTCTTTTTCCGGAGATTGTGTTTGTCGGTGTTTCGTTGAGGAATTTAAGGAACGTATTTGAATGCTTATCTCTTTCGTTACCAACGGTGACTATAGTTATCCAATGTTGATCGCTCGTTGTATACCGAAGGTGACGATAGTTATTCACCGTCGAGCGTTTATTGTGCACTAAAAGTGACTATAATTACCTAACGTTGAGCGTTTATTGTATACTAAAAGAGACTTCGGTTATCCAACGTCGAGCGCTCGTGTATATTAAAAGTAACTATAGTTATCCAACATCGAACATTGGCTTTGTATTAAAGATGACCATAGGTATCCAACATCGAACATTAACTTTATATTATAGGTGACCATAGTTATCCAACGTCGAACATTAGCTTTATATAAAAGGTGACAATAGTGATTCACCGTTGAGCGTTTATTATGCACTAAAAGTGACTATAGTTACCTAACGGTGAGCGTTTATTGTATACTAAAAGAGACTTCGGTGATCCAACGTCGATCGCTCGTGTATATTAAAGATAACTATAGTTATCCAACATCGAGCATTAGCTTTATATTAAAGATGACCATAGTTATCCAACATCGAACATTAGCTTTATATTATAGGCGATCATAGTTATCCAACATCGAACATTAGGTTTGCATTATAGGTGACCATAGTTCCTCGCCATCGAACGCTTATCGTACACTAAAAATGACTATAATCACTCAAAACCGCGCGCTTGTTATATATTAAACAGTTTAAAAAAATTTAATTATTCCCAGACATATGTAATTTGTTACGCCTATATCAATTTATATTAATTTGAATACGAAGCCAATAATTTTCATAATATGACAAAATGGAAAATGTTACACTCTGCTGCACGATACGCTGGCGGCTGACAAGGTGAACACACGAAGCGTCTCAGATTTTTATGAAATTTTTCAAGTTGATAAAGAATCGAAGGATGTGCATCCGTGTTCAATATTAGATGTAAACTTGGATCTAACGAAAGGGTTGTGATGCATCGATGTTAAATTTTTATATCGAAGATGTACAGATACAGTGGAATTGTATTAAACTGCTATAGCGACGATAGAGAATTATATTACAGTGCAGGACATTTTCTAAGTCCTCGAGGAAAATGTTTCAACGTTCATATTCGAAATCATGGGACAGATGTTTAGCTCGACTGTAACCGAGCATTTTTCTTTTCAATACAGGAAAACTGCATTATTTCCTCGTACGAAACAACAACAAAACACAGCGAATCGTATAATTTACCAATTTACAATTTTTTAATCCGCGAAACTGATCCGATCTCGGGAATCACTCCATTTCCGGATTGAACAAGCTCGGTATTTAATCCGCGACTGTTTCTTGGAATCACATAATTATATATTATTTTCCTACACGAGAGACAGAAACAACAGTACGATTCATAAGTCGATAGGTATCATTTTATCTGTTTTATCTGTGAAACTGGCCTACTCTCGGAAACTATTCCATATGTCGATTATACTATGTAGAAATAAAATGTAGTAATTCTCTTCTTGGAAGAGAATAATTATGCGTTATACATATCGCGTCATAATCATTGTATTTCTGTGGAATCTGATCTCAAAAACTGATTCATCTTCAGATTAAACTACTTTACGTTAACCGTGTAATACTTATACAACTGGTTCTAAAAAATATTCCTTCTTCTGGAAGAAAAATCCGCTTATTATTGCTTCATACAGAACGCGAAACGAATATTAGAGGAATAACACTTGGAAAAACAATGGAAACATAAAAAAATGCTGTTTCCGGTAGTTCCAGTGCTCCCAGTGAATAATTTTTAATTCTAATAATTCCCAGCTGCATAGCTCGATCATAGTAATATAAATCCATTAATTGCAATACCATAATTCATTATACTCCAAAAAACAATTTCTTTCTCAAGTTATAAAACATTTTATAACATAAACCAGCATCGTCTCAGTCTTCTACATTTTTTAATTCAAACAGTACAAGAAATGCATAAACAATATCTAAATTGACAGATTATCCACTTGCTCTTGTTCTGTCGAAACTGTCGAAGCTTAGATTTTATTTGCATTGGTGAAGTCACTGGCGTATTTTAAAATACTAAAAACCTTTTTCTATTAATTTATATATTCTACTTAACACGTTCCGTGCCAATCTGATTTTTGGACACTTTCCATTCAGGCTAGACGCTTTACGGTTAAATAATTTTGCTTCTAACATGCATGCTTTACAACCTGTACAATGATACAAGGACGATAATTATATTGTATATAATAATTAAGAAAATGGTGTACAGTTTTTACAAAGTTCTTCGTTTTACAATGAAAATTTCAAATGGCTTGAGTGGAAGGTTCAGTGTGGGGCATTGGCGCTCCACGTGACACGGAACGTGTTAAACACATTTCTATTACTAATTTTTCCCTGGTTATTTATTTTAAATAATATACCGTTCCCAACAGTACTCTACAATTTTTTACTTTAAGAATGCAACTGTTCCTAAAGACATTAAAAATACCCTGATTTAATGAATTTTTTACTTAATTAAAAAAACCCTTAAATTACGGTTAAAATACAATAAAAATACACTATATTTCTAACAAAGTTTTATCTTAACTTTTCATTTGTTAAACGAGAGATGGAGAGAAAAAATAGTGCAAGATGAATCCTATATAAAATAATAATATATTTGTAAAACATAAAATATCGTGTATCTATTGCTTACTAATAAAACGAAAGAAACTTTCGGGGCAACCTAATATTACCAACGTATACGAATACTAACCGAACACTCACATGCGGCAGCGTACGTCGCGTCCGATCCCCAATCGATCCACGACCGAAAATAACAACCAATTGGTCCAAACAATGTGCTCGAGCTCGATGTAAGAGGCGATCTCGAGAATATCGGTTCGCCCGATGATTTTGGAGCTGGACGTAGCGCCGGATCGTCGGAGTGACCTCGCAACCTCCGCTCAGCTTCGCCAGAAGCCGAAGATAATCGGTCTGGCAGCGTCCCCCGCTCGGCGGCCGCGCCGATTGATGGATAGAGCGTGATTACGACATGCGCACACAACAATAATTCACGCTCAATAATCGCGCTCGATTATTGCGCCTCATGTTCGATTACGTAATCCGGCGAAGCGCCACGGACTCGACCGGCTCCGGTCGATCGCAAGATTTAGATTTAGATTTGGTAATTTGTAGACGGAAATTGGTGGACTGGTCTGGGCTAGTCCGTCGCTAAATTACCGAGAGATAGAGTTTAGACGATGTATTTAGTGGATTCGTGCAAGGAGGCGACCCGAAGGAGATTCAGGTTGCTTCGGTTCAAAGTGGTATAGGTTGTCTGTCTTTGAATCGAGTTTAGGGGATGAAGGAGGAAGATTGGCAGTGGGGAATGAGACGTTAGGGGTTTTGGATACTTGTTTTTTTAGAATGGTTGTGTTTATTGGTCTTGGAATTATCAATGTATTGAATAACAATTATTTTGGTATACAAGAGATTGTTTGTTTTTGAGTCGAGTTGGAACTTTGAAGAAGGGTTAAATAATTTGTAATTTACGCAATATCATCCTAATTGATTTATGGTTAAGGGAAAATAATTTATAATTTAGCAGGATGGGATAAGATGTTGGAACAGTTTTGGGATAACGGTTTTTGTATAACGACAATTTCTACGTTACTGTTATACGCAACGAAAAGATCCCCTCGCTTCGCGCAATCTTGTTGCTCGCACAGTATCGTTCCCCTCGTTTATTGAATCGCTAACGAAGAATAGCCTCGCGATCGCTTATCGACGACATAGTAGCATTAACCGTGACACGTGCTACCGCGCAGCGTTACGTTATGAATTGTAACGAGATTCATGCATGCGTTCAGTAGCGGCGAAGATAATTCCGAAGCCGAGGCGCGATACGGTTGCAAGTTTGTGGCCGTTACGTAACAGCCTCCGCGACACGAGGAAACAAAGTACTCGTCGTGTCGCGTAATAAAAGGAAAGTCGACGAAAGAGAAAAAGAAGAGATATCGTCGTTCTCGATACCCCTCGCAACAGCGATACGTGACGATTTACACGGCCCAAATTTACGAGTAGAATCATTTTGATAGGTACATTAAAATACAGATTTTTCTTTTTTTGTAATACAATTAGTTCGCTTCAGTTTAAGTCGATTAATTTTTATTAACAGAGATTCGGTACATTTTACTACGTCAATTTTATTTTGAGCTTACATTTTTCGCACGCACACTTAAACTTAACCCTTTTAGAGCCGATCGAAAAGATATACTTGCACCAAAAATATCGAACCAAATTTGTAACATCGTATAAATTTATTTTAAGAGACAGTTCGATATATCGTTGTCGCCACTTTTCGCGAGTATTACTAACGACGATATATCGTTATTCGACACTAAAAGGGTCAAGCTTCGATATTAGATCTTGTATAATGTCAAAATACACGAAATAATTGAAATAATTGAAATAAAACAACTATAACCGTTGTCGCGATTACAGTTCCTGCATTGATCCAACGACGAGAGTCGCATCTCGAGCACTAAAACTATAAACCACGAAATCTGAACGGTACACCTGGACTAAACTAACCAGTCTCGTTTCCCTTTCGCTTTTCAGATTGAGGATGTCCTCAAAGAGGAAGTCACCACCAACGAAGCTATCGGAGGGCGGGGGCGGCACGGGTACAGTGGCAGGCGCCAACGAGGAGGAGGAGGACACGACCTCGTCGGTGACCGGTGGTCCCGGTGGCGAGGTAGCCGTCGGTGAAGAGGGTCCCACCACCCCCGTCGACATCGAGGAGTGTTACCCTCACCAGAGGGGAGGCGACTGCGAATCTTCCGGCTGTTCGTCGCCGGCGACCACCAGCGAGCCTGATCTCCGAGACTCGCCATCGCCGTCGTCGAATTCCCTGCGAACCAGTAAACGACAGAGGGTAGTTCTGTCCGGCCAGGAGAATCTAACCCCGTACACCTACCCCCACCACCACCACCATCACCATCATCATCACCATCATCACCACACGAACACATCGTCCTCGTCGGGTGGTGTCGTGGAACCAGCCAGCTCCTCGGAGTGCGGTTCGCCACCCACCCCTTTAACGGTCGACCCCTACTACCCGAACCACCCCCATCACAACAACAACAATACCGTAACGCAGAATAATAATAACAACGGCGGTAACGCTACCACGGCGGGAAGCAAGAGATCAATGGACGACGTGCTGAAGAGGTTAACCTGCAAGATGAACAGCGAATCGTTGTCGCTGCAGGACGACACCAGTAATAACAGGCGGAACAGTCCGCCCCCTTCCTCCACGCCGAGCGGGCACAACGCGCACTGGTTAGTGTTCAAGCGACATTTTATATCGTTATTGGAATACGAATATCGTAGATTAATTTTTTTTAGGGTTTGTAGGGTTTTTGAAAGGAAGATACGTTGCAATTTGTGATATTAATTTCGTAAATACGAAGGGAATGGAGTATTTGTTGAGGAGTAATTCGTAAACATTTATAATTTTCTCCTTTTCTTTCCGAAATGTTTGTAGGGTTTTTGAAAGGAAGATACGTTGCTATTTGTGATATTAATTTCGTAAATACGAAGGGAATGGAGTATTTGTTGAAGAGTAATTCGTAAACATTTATAATTTTCTCCTTTTCTTTCCGAAATGTTTGTAGG
Source organism: Ctenoplectra terminalis (assembly GCA_019453375.1). Taxonomy (NCBI): domain Eukaryota; kingdom Metazoa; phylum Arthropoda; class Insecta; order Hymenoptera; family Apidae; genus Ctenoplectra; species Ctenoplectra terminalis. The sequence continues at coordinate 45,655 of SMSQ01006077.1, forward strand.
GTTTTTGAAAGGAAGATACGTTGCAATTTGTGATATTAATTTCGTAAATTCGAAGGGAATGGAGTATTTGTTGAAGAGTAATTCGTAAACCTTTATAATTGTCTCTTTTTCTTTCCGAAATAATACTCGAATAATCTTGATTTTCGCAATAGTCTCGTGAAACTTAAAAAAATTTATGAGCGCAAAGGATTAACTTACGACCTCCCTATATCGTAGCTGCGACTATATCACAGTTCAATTCTGCACCTTTTCTATACCGACGTTCGAGCTTCCTCTATCCCAACGGTTCACCCCTAAACGTATCATTATCCGATAAACCATTCTTAATTGATCTCGCCCCGAACGGTTCACATTTACAATTTTCCTTTCTCCGATTCGGCCGCGATAGTGGGCGACATTAATTAAACGGCGCCAGGAAGCGGCCAGTCGGCCGGAGGAAATGAGGCCGGCTCCATTGGCGAACGTTCCTTCCTGTTTCCCGGATTCACCGCGCGAGATCTGGCGAGGTCCGGCGCGGTGTCACGTACGTCGCTCATATTACGCAACGTATCTTCTTTTAATTAGCCGATATTGTGTGCTCCAGCTGGCGGCCGTGGATGGTTGATTCGTTACAGTGTTGCAATCGCGGAGCCTATAATCTGCCGTTGTCTTCTGACTGGCTATCGCGCCTCCAATGTATTTTACATAACCGGTAAATATAGCCTAAAATCGAATCTTGTTATTCTTTATATCGGCGGAAAGCGGTTATCTCCTAACGACTGAATTCGAATTGTAGAATCGAGGTTTATTGCTTGGTTGATAAACTGGCTCGTTTCTTTTTTATCCTGGATGTTTAATTCGATGAAAATGAGTCTTCTTTTTTTCTTTTTATTTTCTTTGAATCAGAATGTATTGGAGTGGGTTAACCCTTCGACTACGGCAGATTTTGAGACGCGCCGGGCGTACCACGCGGGTAAGAGTTCATTTACAATGTCTACAAGAATTCATTTACAATGTCTGCAAGAATTCATTTACAATGTCTACAAGAATTCACTTACAAGATCTATCGGAATAATGATAGACAAAATATTCAAAGCGCTTATATGCGCCCTGCGTGTCACAGAAGCAAAATTTCTGAGCGCGTATATGCGCCCACAGTAGCCAAGGGGTTAAGATGAATTAGATTTTTATTCGGAGACGGAGATAAATAGTGAGACGTACGTAGATAGAGTTACAGTAGAGTAGGTATGTTGGGTTACAGACAGGTAAGGAAATCAAATCAAAGTGAGCAATTTAAAATTTAAAAAAAACTTATTTAATGTAGTGTGAAACAACAATAATATTCTGTACTTGATAACTCTAAATCTCGCTCTTCACTTTCTTTCTCTCGCATCTCAATACTCGACGCTCAATCTCAGACTTTCAATATTCGACTGCACTACGGTTAGCTCTACCTACGGCACTCTGACACTGACCACCAGTTTCTCAAAATGTTCACTCAATATGTCCACTTAAAACGTTTACTTCAACTGTCCACTCAAAATGTCTGCTTTACCTGTCGCAACCGTATCCTACAGTAGTGGCGAATAAAATTACACTTTTGAATCATATATTGAGCTCACAGAGACCGTTGCGTTGCTTAGTCGGAAAATTTTTATATTTAATGCTAAAAATATTGGTTTTCGAAGCTCCATTGACGAAGCATTTTTTATTTTTTTTTATCGAGTACTATACTCTTTTTATTTACACTCCGTTTGTGATGTTTTCTTTTCGTTTACGAGATTTTTTATTATTGTTGAAGTTTGAAACAGAACTTTTGAAAGGTATTTACTTTCCGTAAGATAATTCGTAAAAGCAAAATTACTGTATTCAGTGGCATCATTATAAACGTTCGAGTGCCACTTTTCGAGTAGATCAAACGATGTATGACTCTTGAAGTATTTTTTTTTTCTTTTTTTTTTTTTTTTTTTTTCCATAGCGACGAGAGTGGAACTATCGCTGTTCAAACACAAAAAGTGTCAGAGAGAACGTTTGCGTTCATTGATTTCCACTTTTGAAATCTGCATATTACGTCTCTGTATAGCTTGAAAGAACACTATGCAAACACTTGTGTCGTTAAAAAATTAATTATACTTCATTACCTCAGATAATATTGAATAAACTGTCGATTTTGCGTAGCAAAAAAACAGAGTCAAGATTTGATGAATTTGAGTTGAAGTTACTTCAGTTACAATTTCGACATTTTTTATGGCAATTAATTAAAGCTAGAATTTCCTAAAAAAAGTCTTATAAAATATAGATTACAAATATTTTCCTAGTTAAGTTTAAGTTAGCTTGGTTCAATACAATAAATTAAAACTTGCATTGTCAATTCAAAATTATTTAGAATGTCCATATTGACACCATTTCTATCGAAAGCTAGACTTTGTTTAATCCTCTGCGAACCACGTGAATAAAAGTTCCACTCTGAACCATGTGGAGCTAGTTTTACCCCGACCATTATCCATCTGCAAATACGTTTGAGTAAAAACGCGATTTAAAGTTCTGTTTCATCGATTTTATAATAGCATCGGATCTAAACAAAACAATGATGTATCTTTTAAATCTTTCAAAAGTTAACAAATTATATTTGAAGACATTTCTTTGATAAAAAGTAAGTTGTAAAACAGTAGTTTTAAAACCGCTAGGGTTAAATTTGATAAAATACAATACAACTTTAATTTTATACTGTTCGAGCCACAGCAACTGACTATTGAAACATAATTCCCATAGCTTCAAGAGAAAATTTCAAGAATCGAAACCAGAACCAACGATAATTAAAGCGCAATTAAAATTTCAAGCTTCGAATCCAAATGCAACTTCTGATCAAACCCTTAAATATCTAAAAAAAAATCACACTCAAAATTTTCGTTGGACGTAAATGAATATATTTCTCTGATCGTATCGCGATCGTTTCGCAAGAGAAACTCCAGCAGCCTCGGTACCAATGTCAAGAATTACAGCAGCAGCATCGAGCCTCCGCTCTGTCCTCTCCTCTGTATCGGTCGTGGTGAATAACAACGCGAACCGCTTAAATTTGGCCCCGCGAGTGGGCCACAAAAGCGTCCATTGTTCGAGGAACGACAAGATCCACAGATTCCAGTCGTAAACCGACTCTTCGTTACCGAACGGAGATCCATCCGTGAAATACAAAGAGGAGCGAGCGTAAAGGAAGTCGTCCGAAGACGGGAGCGAGGGCCGAGCAAAAAAAACAATGGGCCCACAGTGAGAGAGAGAGCCTGAAAATATCCGACTTCTCGGCTCGGGGACAAAGAAACGCGTCCGTGGAGAGGACGATAAGAAATCGGACGAGTCGACGTTTTATCCTGGACTATGCTTGCCTCCTTTTCCATTTGGCGCGAGCTAAAAACGCCCAACAAGATCGCTACAAGTGTTACCCCCGATTTTTAAATGAACCTTCGTAGATGGATAGAGAATTCTGAAATACTTCTACTATTGATAGAAATATTCAGCAAATTCAGAGATATTTAATTCTATCTTCGGACTTTAAAAAGAAGCTGTTGAGCGAGAGACAGGCTTCGTCAGTCGTCGAAGTTTGAAAGAGTTCGCTATAAGATTTTATAAAATATTTCTGTATGAAAGATGAATTTTTTAGTACCGTTGGAAATATTAGTTCCTGAATATCTGTATATTTTAATCTTGAATATTTACTCAGCACGTGCATACGTCGTAATAGCTCCGCGGTTTGTGCAAGAAGGAGAGGATAACACACTCCTCGCATCGCGGTTACAAATAAAAAACGGGTGTAATATAAATAGTTGAAGACTTCGAACCTGTCACTTTGAAGATGTCAGGATTATATACTTTTAACAAGATATAATTTCCAACAAGTACAATTCTTCTCTTCTGCATTGTTACAAGTATCCGACATTTATTAATAATGGAACGTATTAAAGTCTCCAAATCGTTTTTCATGTACAACTTATTTAAAGTTACAGTTAAAATTGATTTTTCGCTGCTTGAATATTTGTTCTATTGATTCGCTAAAAGCTAGCTTCCTCGGAATCCGTATGAAAATTTGTAGTAAACAGTTTTTTCAAATTTAACAAGAACGAAAAAAATACTAACTAAATATTCCTTAATTTCGTATTCGCTTATAAAGTATCGTTAGAAACAAAGTAGCATCTTCGACAAAAAAATTCATAATTATCTATCATTAACGTCAATAAATTCTTCGTTGTTGGAAAAAAGATGCATATTAAACACAGTGGTTCACATTCGGTGTCTTCGTCACCTTTCTCGTCGTGCTGCAAATTTTGCCAATGCTTCGTCGAGTCACAATTGCCACATTGACCCATAAAAAGAAGAAGAAGTGGAAAAAAAAAAAAGAGTCAAACGAGCGAAGTGTATCGCGAGTACGACAGAGACGCGTGTGTAAGTTATCGTGGTGCCCGATTAGTCTATATTCGACGATATCGCACGGTCACGTAATAATAATTGCTCCATGTAATCAGACCCGTGAATGAATTGATTCTTTGTATCGGCACGACGGGAACGCCCGAGGTTTTTCCGTTCCCACTGAATATCCCTCGCACAATGTATAATACAAAGTCGAGAATACAGAGTAAAGATTATCCGTACGTAGCTAATTATGAATTGCCTTCGCTACCATAACTGCTGGCCGATCTTGCGGAACGTTCGTTAGGGAAATCAATGTGCGTGCGTGTAATGTATTTTTTTGCGCGGCAAAAAAATTGATCAACTTTTTATGTCTGTTGTGGTTAAAAAATTGATCAACTTTTTATGTCTGTTGTGGTTAAAACTGATTTACAATCTTCGTCAGGAATCAAAGAATGCAAATAAACCCATACCGTGCACGACCTTTTCATCTAAGCGGTCAGTATCATCTGCCAAATATGCCACGGTGATTCGTCCACGTATCTTCCATTCTATAATTCTCTCGTCTCCATTTCCGCTACAGCGAACCATCAACAACGAGGCATCCATGAAACATTCCACCGATGATTGAAACAAAACTGTCGCACGGAATCTTCTCTGACTGGTAACATCGAGCTCGTTCGAAAAGTGGACGGAACGTGGCAGAACGCGATCCCCGAGGCGGCGTGTAATCATTGAATGCGAACCGGTGAACTTGGCAAGCGCGAACGAGCGGACAGAATCGTGCCAGTACACTGCCCACACGGCGCGCGGATATCGGGGCCAAAATTCTTCCAAAATTCAGCCAACTGTACGACAACTCGCACTTACGTGACGTTCACCCGCTTTTTGGAATACATTCAATTCTGGGCCCGACCCCGCGTTCCCTAGAACGGGGATAGAAATACTTGTTTCAACGACCGATTCGCGATCTCGAGCAAATTGCACGTTCCTTAACGATCGATGCAGGTTTTGATGCGCTACTATCGGTGAATAATCGTTGCCTCTTTGATTAATTATTTTTGGCGCGCAAAGTTTGCAGTTGGGAATGTGGACGAGAAGATAAAATCGGAGGTGCGGAATTTTATCGAACCGCTTGGGGACTGATTTAATTCGAGGAATAAAATTTCTCTGCAGATTTGATCTAATTTCGGCAAATTTTTCAGACGGATTCGATTCGGTGTAAATAGATTTTTTGTCGTTGAAAAAATTTTTCATACGGATTTCGTTTCGCTCGAAAGGATTTTTTACGCGGGTTTCAGTTAATTTTGATCCGCGCTACCGGCGTATCGCAGGTTTTAACTTATGATTTATTTGTTTCTGTAAAGTAAATGGTAGAGTTGCAGAGATTTCTGTTTCGTTAAATTCTTTTGTATATTTTTGGGTATAAAAAATTGCAGGACTTGTTAAAATGCTTGTTAGAAACATCCGATCGGTTAAGCTTCAAATTTGATACAATGAAATATTTTCTAGAGCAATTGATACTAGAAATTGGTTTGAATAATGTTAATTTTAGAATCTAATGTTTTTTGAAAGAGAATCGTGAAAGCAGGGTTTGGTTGTTCGATAACAGAAGCGTTGTTATTTTGTAATCATTCTTCGTTTAGACACTCCAATGGTCTTTCAAACTAAGTCACACAACACCGGCATTATTCGCTGCGCCAGGCAGATCGCAGCTGTTATACCGCGAATCATTAAATTGTGAAAAGAAATGGATCGCCAATCGGCAATAAATTTGCCTTATGTTCCTTACAATTTAACTTCTCTTGCATTAAATGTAAAACTCAATAGTAAAAAAAAAACCATTACCATACGTCTTTTGTACGATAATTAATGAGTTAATATTATTAGTACATTGTAAAAAAATTTATTACACAATGAATACGATTTTACAAGTTGTAAAAATTTATTTGTGAAATTTTTTTAAATCTTGTAAGAATCTCTGCTAATTTTTTAACCTTAAAAAATCTGAAAAAATTAAATAAGACAAACAGTTGACTTGTAATTTACAAAATTTACTCAATTTATTAAAAAACTTGATTCTGTTATGCTAGGAAATTTAATAGTAATGGTAACTTGTAAAATTTCACTAATAATATTTGTTCGATTATACGAAAGAGCATAGATATTCAATTTAAAAAATCTTATAACGTTGTCTACGATTATAAAGTTTCTTCACGTTGTCCTTGAAAATCACGAACCGAAAACAAAATCTTACGTCCGAATGGAAACGATGGTCCAAACGGAGTAAAACTCGGTAAGCTACGCCATTTCCACAAATAGAGACGCACGTGGAATTATTAAAACGGGCACGTCGCATTTAAAAACGCGTACATTATTATTACACGTTCCACTTTTGATACTAATATCTGCTTGCCAACTTCCACCATGCGTGTCACGCGTGTGCAAGCATTTAACGCAGATAAAAGTATCATCAATTTCATAATGACTGTACGTTTCGTCGGAAATTACGTGAGCATATCGTACGATAAAATTAAAAGAAAAAAGAAGAAAGAAAAGATAACCGAGAGTACTCGTCATTCACACGTACACCACTTTTATTTGCAAACGCCTAAAATTCATACTAACAGTCCTCTCGATCGCCAAAAAATTGCTGCGATTCTCTGTGATCGATGATGAAAATTCTACATAATTAAATCGTTCTGTTATCTCTCATTCAACTCCGTGGATGACCTTATTTTTAATGCTCAATTTGACGGATTTCAAAGTTCATGCTTAAACGTAGAACTTAATGCACAAAAATGTACCAAATAAATCTCTGTTGACAGAAGCCTATGAATTTTAAGTGAAATGAACTAGAGTTAGTAGAAAAAAATTTTATTTTAATTTATCCCTTAACACTTAAAGTGGTAGGAGAAAAATGTAACCGATTTCTATAATTTTTCTTGTGAAATTCGAAATCCGTAAAAATGGCGGGTGAACCTAGGGTTAAAACATTGAGGACGGACGACGAAATTCCTCGTGTTTTGTATATCACATCTTGAAAAGGTGAAAACAGCAAACGACGATGCATGAAAGGTTGCTTTTAAAAAGTCATCTGTTAAGTTCGAACTTTAAACTAAAAGCTATGTTTGGAATACAATTTATCTTCGAAAGTATGCAAGCAAGAATTTATTTATTCGACAACTTTATTCCCTGGTAAGTTTTACAAAAACAAGGTCCTATAAGAAATTGGGAAAATAACTAGTCAACGCAATTTCCGCTTTTAAATTAATTATTAAATCAACTTGAACTTTTTAGTTATAATTAACAGAACCTTTGCTTTGAAAAATAAATAACACAACTTTAAACTCTTCAAATATGCCGCTTTCCAACGATCTCGAGATATAATGAATATATCCGCTACGACTGGCTCGTCGTCACGGTAGCAACAAACTTTTCTCAAAAACTAAGGTGTTCTTTTCCATTTCACAATTTTGATTTGAAACCATTCTGATCTTTACAGTCCCGTCGTCGATATGTTAAAGTGATTCAATTGACTGCCGTAAATCTAGCGTTAACCATAGGTTCGCCGAAAATAGCAGTGTGTCGTGAAATTGGCGCGATAAGAAAAAGCAACACGGGTGACGTGGTCTATTTTTGATCAGCCGGAAACGGCTATGTCCTCCGAACACGTGCGTCGCTGGAGGGGATGATAATAGCGACAGAATGAGCCTTTTGTTGCCTGATACCGAGGTCAACAGGCGCGAATAGAATCTTGTAGCCGCCCACCGAGCGTTATTATCGGCCGTGAAAGAAAGCCACGCACAGCAAGGGTCTTTCATCGGTCTCGCAGGGATAAAAGACGTTTCTTCGATAAGTAACGGTTTCATGATACGCGATTTTTGTCCGCCGATGCGATGAGCCGCGAGAAACGTGTACGGTGTACGCGCATGATGCAAGGGCTAATTAAATTCCTGTGCATGACACGTGGGATTCGTTTCCAGCCTCTTCTTTGCCTGTCAATTTTTTCTCGTTCCTCTTTCTTCCCTGTATTTTTTTTTTTTTTGTTCGTTTAGTTTGCAATTTTTCTTTTTTTTTTTCATCCATGTTTGTTACCCTTCTACTTACTCATTTGATGCACCGCGTACTACGTTCCCGATTTTTAACAGCGAAACCATAGGGTGATCGTGAAAAATGGTTAATATTTAGAGAGTGAACGGAACTCACAAAAACTGAGTGAAAGATGTACAGTATCGGACAAATGAATTGGGACACTGACGTTTTTCTGTTTGTTTGTTGTCATGGTAACGGTACGTACTTATGTCGCTCGCGTATTTTTTTACCGTTTTAGAATATATATTTTATATTGAAATTCGTTACATTTAATGCTCTACAAGCATTTTAATTGAGTTAATCTTAATACACTGTATCGTTTAATTATATTCAGAACCATCATTTGTCCGAATGCATTTGTCCGGTACCGGATGATACATAGATCGGAAAGTTAATTCTGCCAGAGCTGGAAGCGATTTTCTGTCAAATCAATTATCTTACTTGTCTCTATTTATGAATCGTGAGAACCAACAGCTATTTTGCCACATTACAGTGGTGGCCACAGAAATTGCACCAGCTTGCACTGTGAATGCTTTTCCAAAACTGATAACCATACACAGCTGTGAAACAATTGATGTCAACCATTGAAAAATAAGATTATTCCAAACCATTCAAAGACCACCTTGATACAATTTAGTACGACTACAAAGTTTGCAGTGTATCTAACTACTCAATAAACTGTGTTCTTCAGAAGCGGTGCAATTTTATTGGCCACTACTGTATCCTTCTGACGCTCGTACAAATTATTATATACATTTCCACTCACAATTCGTGTCTTTACATCACAGACTCATCTTCCAAGAATCTCTGAACTGTCCCAAATACCTTAACAAGCATCTCCAACTTGCTCGTACAATTCACGTACATCCGTTCGTCGATGAAAAAAACCACCGGATTAAACTATCCATTTTAACTTGCCAGTAACAATTTATAATCTCTCGATTATAAAATAAAAACGAGAACACACAGCCCAAACATCCAGGCGCGTTCTTTAAAATTCGACCGTCCCCTTAACCTTTGACCCCGTAAGAAACGCCATACGGTTCGGGGCAGAGCGGCAACGTATATTGCCCCAGATTCCGGAAGGCGCGGCTCTTTCAATCCTCGTCCTTATCCACGGCCCACGATGTCCTTCACGATCTCCAGTGTGTTCGGCTGTGCAGCCCATCGCGCTGCCTCAGCGCCGGCACAATGCGTCCGTATCACTTATTCGTGGTCCATTTTCCTCGACATAAAAGAGAGAGGAACGAGAGCTCCGGGCGTAGACCAGGAGGGCACTTTAGGGGGAAGAAAGCAGTGGAACGGGGTAGGTGGTTCGAGCGAGCGAGAACCACGCCAGCAAATGCAGAGGAAACGAGAGGAAACAGGGTTGTGTCGGAGAGGGAAGGTACGAGCGAGAGCACCCCATCACGGGGGCAAACACTCGGGCTACCGTGATTGCGCGGCCGCGACCCTATCTATTATTCACCTGGCTCCCGGCCCTATGTACGCGGACCACTATCCCATTCCAGAGGCCAGCAGAGCCACTGGAAACTCTTGCTCGCACGCGAATAGCCTCGTACGTGGCTGATCTACCTACCAGCTCGCACATCTCTCTTCCCTCTTCCTCTGTTTCTATGTCCGTGCCGCACTCTGGCGAGTCGTGCGCCGTGCAAACCAGAGGGACGAGAAACGACCACCCTTCGCGTGTACACGTACGAGAAGCGTAATTGACCGTGGTCTAATGGTGTACGTTGCAGCGGAGGCGTCGCCAGCGTGGCGAACAGCGTGCCACCCTCGCCCCCGGCCTCTGGCAGGATGCAGAACACGGAGGGACAGGTACAGCAGGACGGCGCATCGGCCCTGCACAGGGTCCTCTACGCTGAAAGCTTCGCGGAGAAGGAGCGGAGGCTCTCCGAGATGATCCTGCAGCTGCAGCTGCTCAGGGAACAATTGCTGCAACAGCAAGATCAGTCGAAGGTAAGAGATTTTATTTCTGTTCGGTGTTTCAGTGGGGATTGTAGCGAGGATGAGTGAGTGGTTGATCGGATGAACTAGGTACTTTAGGTTGGTTTTTGGATCAGTTTTGTAAGGATTGAGATTTTGTAAAGTCTTGCGAGCAGTTTTATTTTATAGAAGGAATTTAAGTTCCGCGAAATGGCTGAAGGGATTCACGCGGAACTTAATTTTTGTTGCCACATGTTTTGTGTATTAGTAGATTTGTATTGATATCCCAAAGTTTAGAATTATTATCTTGCAATGTATTTCGTTGTGGATTCGTAATAGTCAAGGAAAAATGCTTCTGTTCTAGAGATGGTGAAACGATTTTGACGATGAGGTCCTCGAATGCTAATTATACGTTATTTAGCAACCACAGAATGACCCTAAGCTTTCAAACGATGATTTAAATGAAACATATTTAAATTCTCCAATTATTCGCAAAACTTCTTTGAAATTGATAAATACAACATCTTCTGCTGCTGCCTTGTTAGTTTTGAAAGCATACAGAAATAACCATCCCTAGTCTATTCATTTCCGGTGCTGCAGTATGTTACCATCCTCCCTCTCCATTATTCTTGCTGGCATACCGCACTTTATCCTTCCGAAAGATACAATTTACACACCAAAGCTTCGGACAACGTTAATTACAACGATCTGTATCATAAAAACTCCAAACGTTAGTTTCCTCAACAATATTAACCCTTACGCTGCAGCTGAGT
>SMSQ01006098.1:0-11088 GCA_019453375.1 Ctenoplectra terminalis
CGCTCAGGGCACAATGGAAGGGCAGTTGCCATGTCAAAGATTGATCGAGGCACCAATCAAGAAAACCAATCAACGCGCTTCCTTGCCCTTCCGAGTGTCGTCGTTTCGGATGCTCGGAAGCGGAGACTCGTTCACAATCCTTAGACAGAAAGATTCATTTTCGCTGTCGTGAGAAACACATTGATTCTTACTATCGTTCGAGTAAGAGATTTGTTCTTGCTAATTTTTTTAACGTATTCGAAATCGAGCAACGTGTGCTATTCGTTATTAATTTAACGGATAACAGTCGCGAAGTGTTCGTGCGCCATATCGGATTAAGTCGGGCTTTACAACCCCGACGAGGAAGCACACGCGACACAGCGTACATTTTTTGGTCCTTCGAGCCGGATCACCGTACTTACGCGAACATAATAATATTATCTTTTTCCGTATTTTCAAGGTCACCAATTTTTCCGAGTTGAAGGTCATTTGAAGGTCATATTATATTATATGGTTGAACTCGTTTAGATGTCGGCTACAGTATACAAGGGCAAAAAAGTATGCAATCCCGTTAAAAAAAAACGTTGGTGACCTTGAAAATACCGAAAAAAATAATATGATAGCAATGTACATTTTTCGAAACCATTCTAATTCTGATGTATCCATATTTTATACTTTTAAATCTAACAAACATATTCAGATGTTCTGCTTTAGGACTCCGCAAAACTTTAATCGTTTCTACAGATACATAAATAAACATTAGCATACCGGGGCATTGTATACCCTTCTAATTTATGTTAAAGTTTTGGAAATAACAGAAAAAGGAAAATTTTTTATTCATTTTCATTGCTTTTATAGGTCTTGGTGTCCCCAGCATAACCGGACGGTTTTTTTAATGTAACGCAACTATATTTTATTCATTTGAAGTACTTGGAGCATACGATACATATTTTTTTTTTTTCTTTCAAATATATATGGTTCTTTTAAAAATACAAAGATACGATAATATTATAGTTTTAAAGTGTAAATATGTCTTTTTTTTTAATTCGTACAGGAAAATAATTTATTGAATTTCTGTAAAAATATTTTGTGTTATGTGCTTTTTCAAAATACATATATTTTTTTTGTTCCATTTACGGTTTCAATGAAATACAAGATTTCTCCAAAAAGGTAAAACGAACGCTAAGTACATGTTTAGGAAACATTATTGGAAAATTAGACATTGCTGTTCTAAATTCGTTTATAATTTATAAACTAAATAATTAATCGACAACCAAATGTCATAATTACACTAAAAATTTATTATTTTCACTTGTTCTATCCAGGAAAAAGGGTTTTAACGTGAGGTTTTCGCTGGGACAGTTTGTAGCACGTCGTAAACATTACTTACAATTAGCCTATTTCAAGAGTCGAAGACGTGCTACATACAGTGGTTTTTGCGTGGTCGTTTCAAGTAAGGCCACCTACGCTTGCACAGGAAGATCTCACGCTAGCCCAAAATCACCCAAATGTCTACCCCTGCCTGAAAAGGGTCGCATTTTAGGGCCTAGTGGAAGGGTGGTCGGCGTCCTCGGAATGACGTTGATTGGAAAATTGACTTTGGCAATAACCAGTTTAGCGGGCATTCTGAGGGAGTCGAAGAAAACTTCAACCAGGCCGAGCGTTCTTTGGATATTCTTATGACGGCATTCATTTTATAGAACATTCAGTCTTGAATTCTGACTCATTGAGTCACTCGCGGACCTATGCATTTTTTTTTATTTCGCTTCTTTCCAAATAAAATTCGATTCGGTTGCGTTGGCGTCCACGATATCCAGAAACAAGCGCACCGTACATCTCTGATGGAAAATCCTAAAGGACCGCATTGAAATCAGAACTATACCGAAAGAAATGCATTCCTCCATTGCAGGTATACTAGAGTCCAAGATATCAGTATTTAAACAAAATATACGAACAAAAAAATCAATTGGAAGATGTATAATTTTCTTTAGAAAGAAGGATGTCAAAGGGCAAACAGCATGTGTTTTATGTACAAAGAGCCTTTGTGCGGAACACTGAATTTCTATTCGTTCAATGTGTTAATTACATTTTTTATGCATTCAGTACTATAAATAGTGATTCAAGGAGTCATGTTTGAGTATTATAAAGAATTTAAACTAAATTAATCCCTTTGTGGTTCATATCACTTTTTTTATTTTAGTATTTTAAATATAACACAAAGCAATGTGTAATCATCTTTTCATAAAGAATTTGAAGTAGGATGAAAGATGAATTTTTTGAAAATCTGAAATAATATCGAAATTATCTAACAAAATTTTTGGGATCCCCCAGAACCCTACAATGTCATACACGCCTGAAAATACAACAGCATGGTTTGAGATACGCATGGTTTGAGCAAGTGCCTCTTCTTTTTGCAGATAAAATATATGAAACAATATCAGTCGATACGAAATCACTATCCAGTAATTAGTTTCGTAATATTCTATATCGAATAGCGAGATCAGCAAACGGTCCGCGTTGAATGTACAAGACAGAATGTACAATAAAACTGACCAAATCCATCAGACCTACAGCTGCGTCGCATGCGGTACTTTATGACTACTTCTCATCAATTACGAGTTGCTCGAGGTTTTTGCTTAAATCGATAGGAAATTTCCTCAGGAATACGATTAAAAAAAGTTAGAAAGTGATCAGAGATATTCTTGTACGTTATTTTCAAAATAAAGTGAACGGTTGTATTGGGCGGAGTCAGGTAGTCGGGCCCTCGTCGGTCGCTCGGTCTTTCGGTCCCTTTTTAATCTGACTGTGTTAAAACCTATACTAATGTACACCAGTTGTTATTTCCACCACTGCCGTTTTCGGCATCTATACGTTTACATTTGTGTGTATAACGGTTTTGAAAAAAATGCCCCTTCGGCGAGGACTCCTCGCTCATTGTCAGTTCAGCAGCGATAATATACGAATAAATTGAAAATGAGTCGAAACGTGCAAGATAACGATCCTAATTATCGTCCGAATCGTCCAGACGGCGAAAAGCTCCTAAAAAATTCGACTTTAAGAATGCTGAGATAGAAAGTGAAGAGACGAACGGAGGCGAAGGAGCGAGCTCTTTTGTTAAAAAAATAAAAGCTACGTCGGCAGATGTAATTATTAATTTTGCACACTGTTACCGAATTATAGAATTCATAAGTGTTTTTACTGCAATATCAGATATTTCTGTGTGCAAAACATGTAAACGAAAACAAACATTTGGAGAAACAGACAGCCGTCGATTAGGTTTTAAAATCGCCGTTACATGTGTGTGTGGAACTATTTTAATTAATTTGGGATCTTTTGTAATTAATAGTTTTGAAATTAACCGCAGAATTGTGTTTGTGACGCGTTTATTAGGCGTGGCACGTAAAGGAATAAATATATTTTGCGGCATGATGGATTTAAGCTGTGAATTGAGGGTACGTGTTTATGACGGCATTATACAGGATATACATACCGTAGTGCAAAAAATGTACAATGATACGTGTTACAAAGCTGTTGAAGAAGAGAAACAATGTAATAAAAAAAAAAGAACAACCCTTGACAAATCTCAAACTATCTGGAAACGGCTCCTGGAAAAAGCGAGGATTTTCTTTACTCTACGGTGTAACGAAGCTCATCCGTTATAACACAGGGAAAGTCATCGATTTATTGGTGAAAAGTAGCTATTTCCAAACATGTATATCTTATAAAAACGATAAAAAAAACCCCGAATATTTAGAACATAAAGAAGATGGGTATTGTGCAGTAAATCACAGTGGCTCTTCGGGTAAGATGAAAGTAGATGCTGCCGTAGAAATGTTTCTCCGCTCTGAAGAATTACATGGAGTACGTTATAGTAATTACATAGGAGACGGTGACGCTAAAACGTTCAAGGCTATATTCGTTATTGAACCGTATGGTCATGATTTCAAAATTAAAAAGAACGAGTGCATGGTAGTCAGTTGCGCAATGTAAAAAAGAGTGCAAAATTAGAAGGAAAAGGAAAGCTGACAGATGTATTAATCAAAAAATTAACAAAATACTACGGTCTCTGCTATCAGGCGTAACAGTGATTCTGTTATTGAAATGAGAAAGGCGATAATGGTAACGTTTTATCATCTATCTTCGACAAATGAAAAACCGCAGCACGACGACGGTTCCCCCGGCGCCGATTCCTGGTGTAAGTGGCGCGTCGCATAATCCTTGGGGCAAGAATTTGACCATCCACCCCCGTTACACAAAGATGTACAGAAACATATTCGCTCAATTTATGAAGATTTATCACGGGATGATTTGTTAGAGAGATGTTTAGGTAGGCATATGGAAAATGTAAACGAAAGCTTTAACGCTATCGTTTGCCGTTTAGCTCCTAAACATCTCAACTGTGGCCTTAAAATTGTTGAGATAACTGCTTTTTTGGTTGCCGGCATGTTAACGAAGAATTTTCGTTCGTCCTTCAAACAATGCAACAGTTTACCATAGTATTAAACAGCAGGAGCACCGTAGTCTTCATTGCGCAAAAGAGGCTCGTGCTTTTCGAAAAGAAGAAAAAACGACTGAGTTACAACTTTTTGAGAAAAAAGAAGATCTGTTCTATGGCCCTGGAATCGCAGATTAGAAAAAAACCATGGTAAGTTAAAATGAATTACGATTTTTTCACGATTTTTTCACGATTTTTCTGTTACTCAAATTTTAAACGCATTTTTCTTGAAACGTAATATCTCGCATGCCGTGCAACGTAGCTTAAAAACTGATTACTCTATCTTTATGAAACTTGGCATACATGTTCTATAAATAATTGGTCTCGGCATGACGAGCTCCGATTTCTTTATTTTTTATTTAAAATATTGTTATTAACTGGTTATTCTTCATAACCAAAAATCTGTTTTTTTTTCAAAGCTTCGCCATTTTTGCAATTTTGAAAATTTTAATAAAAGAAGAATGTCATGCTGAGCGTTTTTGCATACACTAATTATTCCATTTTGATTTTTTTATTTCAGATCATTTTTGTGCACTATACGCTGTACGGCGAATTTACAGGATGCCATTTTCAAGTCGCCGTTGCACCATTGTTATTAACAATTAAAATTTATAAAAAATATTTTTTTTATACGATAATATTAATAAATGATACTTCAAATTTTAAATCAATCTGCGCATTACATTTTTCAAAAAGAATTCTTGAAAAACAGACCATTTACATAAGGTTCCCCCCTTAAGACGTGCGTTACAGCTATGGGTTTTTTTGCCAAAAATAAAGGACCAGCAAAACGGTAGCCGATTTGTTAGACAAATCTGCCAATCAGGGTGACACGACCATCGTAAATCCTCCGATTGCCCGTTCTTCACCAATTTTTTAGTTTAATACCGTCCACGAAACTGTCGCCGAAACCACAGACGACTACAACCATTAGTTTCACGAAAAGTCTCCGAGAGTTAATATCATTATGATCAAGTCACTGCCTTCAGAGTCAATCAGCACTCTGAAGTCAGACATACACAGCCGGCCAAAAATTTGAAACCATCGCAGAAAAAATGTGCTACTCGAAATTATCTGTTCACACGATAAAGGGTTCTCATGAAAAAATTACTTCGTTGTATTATTTAGAAGCATCTTACTTTATTTTGACCAAAATATGTACAGTTTATAAAACAATCAACACCAAAAATGATTTTGTGTCTACGTTTCCTTAAACAGCCTTTTCATCGAAGTATGCTCCTTTGGATTTCTTTACTGCTTGAACAATTCTAGGCATCCTTTGAATTAATTTTTCAATTGTTTCTTGAGTTATGTTTTTCCAACATTCATTTAGCAATCTCCACATGTGCTCTTTGAACGAAGGACAGTGCCAACGTTTCTTCTTATTTATTGGTCGAAGAAGTAGTTTTTGAATGGCAACACGACCAAACAGGTTCGCATCTCTTGAACGTCTTTTAACAGTCGTTAGAGAAATTGGATTATCTCGACTTTGATTTACTTCTGACCTAATTTCCGGTGCTGTTAATTTCCTGTCTGGTTTGCTTATAATGACTATAAACTCATCCTGCTTTTTAGATGTTACTCTTGGTCGAGCAGATCAAAATTTACTTTTAATTCTTCCCGTAGAACGCACACGCTCGATAGTTCTATGAACTGCGTTTTTCGATATCTTCAATTCTTTACCGATACATCTTTCACTTTCACCACGTCTATGCAACAACATTATTTGACTTCTTATTTCAGTTGATAATTCTTTTCCACGAACCATTTTATTCAAATACAGATAAAATATTCGACTTGTTTCGCGTACTCTATAATATTACAATAATTATTGTACGATTAATAATAATGCCAGCGAAAGTACCTATTGACCAAAAATGGTTACGTTGTTAAAAGTGGTATAATTACATTTACAACGTACCATTTTCGGTGCGTGCGCATCTATTCTATCTCTGGACGTTCCTTCCACTCAAAAACTTCCACTCCATATGGTAATATTCTTGTTACCAAATAATCAAACATAAACATCCTTCTTTTAAAATCATCTGTAAATTTTCTCATCCTTACCGCCAGGCCTGCTTCATTGCTATATTTACTTTTTTAACTTTATCTTTAATGTGACTATTCATATCTCCATTTCTTTAAAATTTCACGCCCAGATATACAAATTCCTTTACTTCTTCCATCTCCACACAATTTCAATTCCACTTTCTTTTTGGTGCCCTACCTCCTCCTTTTCTCTAAATCTAGAAAATTCGAAGTATCAATGCAAACAACCTAACCTAACTGTTAAATTTCTCGAATTAGAAATAAAAAACATTGAGTTTATGAAAAAACGTAAAATATACAGAAATAAAATAAACAGAAGTACATCAATTGACAAATGGTCGTGACCATTGCTCGGCTTCCTTGACACCACGCAATGACATCCTCGCAATCTCTCTCAACAACTCTCTTAACAACTCTCTCAACTACACTCTACAACACATTCTACAACACACTCTTCTTTCATCCCTCGCTCGCCTTAATATACTGCTAGCCCTTTCCGTGGGACCTTCGACGCCGGGGTTCTTTTTCTGGGCAAGTTGAACAGACATCTTCACACGAAGAAACTCTGCAAGATCGGGTACCAAAATCCCTGTCGAAGCTTTTTACCATAGAGTACGTTAGGTCACTGTTAAGTCTTGTCTCAATCACTGTCTTCCTGAGCTCCCGTTTTCTCGGTAGCGTGAACACTGAGAAGAATTAGATTCTCGTTTCGTCGGAATCGAAACTTACATTTTTTACCAGAATCATTTTGTAAATTAGAGTCAAGTTCTAACTATTGCGACTTTACACATTCACATTTGTAACGTCCTTGCACTTATGAATAAACGTATATTTTTTAATTAAGAAAACTATCTTATAGTCCATTGCAATACCTTTCACATAGAAACCCACCTCGATATACTTCAGCCGCTCGAAGTATATCAAAGTTAGTAATTAAACGTTACGAGGCCTAACACTAACATTTCCTGGGGCACCCGGTGTTAACCATACATCGGCTTATCCCCGCGTCTTGACCATTTCCTGTGGCACCCTGTGTTCGTCCCCTCACCTTATCCTTTTTCGACTCCCAGAGCTAACGAACGCACTGGACCAGTCGACACTAAAACTTCTAATTACCAAAGAAACCTGGCTACGTTAGCCGCCCCCTCCAGCTCGTAACAACTGTGATACGTGTTCTAACAAACCTAGGATGCATCTTGGATATTGTTTTACAAAATATCACACCAAAACTAATTACAGAGTGTAATATTTATCAAAGTTTGTTGTTTTCGACATATAAATGAATAAACTGGTTAAATTTTATTATTTGTATACCGNCATTTTTTTACATAAAATAACAGTTTTCCATTTAGTATTATTGAGTTATTCAGTGTATATAGATGCTAATCATGGAACGCTTAAAATTGCATTTTCGACATTCGTTACTTTTGTTGTTTGATTTGGAGAAATCTGCTGCCAAAGCCCATCAAACACTTTTAGAAGGTTATGGCGATGCTGCTCCGTCATATCCCAATTGTCGGTTTTGGTTTCAACGATTTAAAAGTGGTGATTTTTATGTCAATGACAAAGAACGGCCTGGGAGACCAAAAAAGTTCGAAGACAATGAATTGCAAGACTTATTGGACGAAAACCCAGCTCAAAGTTTCAAAGAACTTGCAAACAGCTGTTTTCAGACGTTTACCAGCAATGGGAAAGATCCAAAAGGTGGGAAAATGGCTACCACACGAATTGACTGAAAATGCCATTTTGAACCGTTTCAACATCGCGGTTTCATTGCTTGCCAGGCATAAAAAGAAGAGTTTTCTGTGGCGTGTTGTGACTGGCGATGAAAAGTGGATCTACTACGACAATCCCAAGCGCAAAAAGTCATGAGTTAGTCCAGGAAAACCATCCACATCGACACCGAAGAGGAATATTCATGGCCATAAAGTCTTGCTGTGCATATGGTGGGATTAGCAAAGTGTAATGTATTACGGGCTGCTAAAACCGAATGAAACTATTACCGCAGATGTCTATCGACGTCAATTTAACAAATTGAACGACGTATTTGTTGCAAAAAAAAAAAAACTAGCAATAGCGAGTAACAGACGCAAAGTCATCCTCTTGCATGACAACGTTCGGCCACGCGTTGCAAGAGATGCGAAGGATACACTGTTATAGCTCGAATGGCGTACTCACCAGACATAATGGCTTCTGTTTATCGCTTGTTCAGATCGATGCAGCATGGCTTGGCTAGCACACGGTTTCAAAATACTGAAGTAGTGCGAAAATGGATCGCTGCCAAACCAACATTCGTTCTTTCGACACGGTATCGCCATGTTGCCAGAAAGATGGGAAAAAGTTGTAGAAAATGATGGAAAATATTTTGATTAATATATACTGTACCAGTATTTTTCAATAAATACCTTTTTAAAGTGAAAAAATGATCAGAATACATGCGAGCACCTAGTAATTATCGGCCTTTGTTCTTGACGTTTTAGTATAAAACATATGTTTGTTCTTTTATGCGAGTCGATTGTTATTTTCTTTTGTATCATCCATGTAACATAAATGTAACAATTTTAATTCATCCGTTAATTTGTGTGCCGAATTGGAATTGTCGCCAATATCGTAAATTTTAGTGCCGTCTGCGAATACTAACATTGAACTCCTTAGTTCTTCAGGAGAATTTGATGAAATGATTTGATGAATGTAGTGAAAAGTATCGATCCTAATACGCTCCTTTGTGGTACTCCTGCTTTATATTTTTCTTTATTTGAGATTTCGTTGTCTATTGTCATAAAAGAATCTGTTAGTTATGTAACTGTGTAGGATGCTTATCAAGTGTTCTGGTAGTTTTATCCTGAGGTCTTCTATTGAATCGTAATGTACTATCTTATCAATATTCAGAAAGACGCAATTGCAGCTTTCTTTCCACTCGTATCCTATTATTGAATGTACTAATTTGTGGGCTTTCTCTATTGTATTATGGTTTGTTGTGAAACCAAAATGGTGTAGGGTGTAATAATTTTGCAATCTATTATGCATTTTATTAGGTGTCTCAAGTAGTATTAAAGATGACAGGAATAATAACTAATAATAGGCAAGGAAAATAGTAATTAACAAAAATAGAATTCTAAAGGTGAAAAAGTTAGTGTAACAAAAATAATGGAGGAGGAAAAAAATAAAGCCAAAAAAAATAGACGGGACGAACCATCGTTTTTTTTACAATTTTTACAATTTTTACAATTGTTGCTATCATTAAATAAGGAAAACATAGTAATTAAATAAATAAAATAAATAGTAATTAAATAAATACAAAAAAGTAATACAAATATACGAAATTATACATTCTATAGAATGTAATTGCATTTTTAAAAACACAACATTCTGAAATGTTTTCAGCATACTGAAATCCTTTCAAACCATATGTGAGATACAAACATTTCAGAAATGGCAAGTACGTTTATATTGCCAAAGCATGACGATTTTTCAATTCAATAGACAATTGTCAAATGTTGCTATAAGCACATATGCATTTATAATGTGTCGCTTCTTTTTATCAACACTTTTTTAGTATTGTGGGAATGGAATCGTGAGACGCGAATGAATGTTTTGTCTAAAGCGATAGATGTGTGAACGAAGAGTATTTGTGACCGAGCGATAGAGGTGCGAAAGAAGGGAGAGAATGTATGAATGTTGGAATATATGGTTAGGGAAAATGCGCGTACGACACAGTTAAGAATAGAGAATCTGAGAGTGAGTTTAGAAGAGAATCGAGAGAGTGCGTGAGACGTATAGAGTTAAAGAGTGTAGAATTAGTATTAAAGACTTTGTTATACTTTATAATTGAGTATTTTTATCTGTGCCAACCCATTTCTACAGTATGAAAATATTTGATCGTGTAGCCGTTATTTGTGAATATACAGGGCACTGTCGAGATTTGAAATTGGTACGATGGTCACGGTGAAACACGAAAGTCCGTAAAGCGAAGTGGTCTATTCTTATATCCCGTCAGTAATAATACTTTGACAATAAAGTCTTAACAGATTCAAAAATTGGAGTTAACTATTATAATTTGGCTTGTGAACGACTCGTATAGAAATTAGAAACAAATTAACACTATTTTTAACGTTAAAAATAATTTTACCACAAGTTTATTTAATAAATCTTAACCGATTCATCCTTGAAAACCGTATCCATTCCTTTTTTAATATTCGACACATCTCTCATTTTATGTACTCTTTCAGGACTCCAGTGCGAGAACTGTTAGGCCATACAGGTGTTGTAATGGCTGCGGATTGGTTACCTGACGCAGAACAGGTAGTCACTGCTTCCTGGGATAGAACCGCAAATCTTTATGATGTAGAAACTGGAGAAATTATCCATACATTATGTGGACACGATCAAGAACTTTCTCATGTATCAACTCATCATACACAGCGACTTTGCGTTACTTCCAGCAAGGACAGTACTTTTCGTTTGTGGGATTTTAGGGAACCCATTCATTCAGTTTCCGTTTTTCAAGCACATACCGAGTAAGTAAATTTTCTGTTCCATTTTTATTCTGTATGATACAAAAAAAA
>SMSQ01006098.1:12368-86535 GCA_019453375.1 Ctenoplectra terminalis
TTTTTACAATTTTTACAATTGTTGCTATCATTAAATAAGGAAAACATAGTAATTAAATAAATAAAATAAATAGTAATTAAATAAATACAAAAAAGTAATACAAATATACGAAATTATACATTCTATAGAATGTAATTGCATTTTTAAAAACACAACATTCTGAAATGTTTTCAGCATACTGAAATCCTTTCAAACCATATGTGAGATACAAACATTTCAGAAATGGCAAGTACGTTTATATTGCCAAAGCATGACGATTTTTCAATTCAATAGACAATTGTCAAATGTTGCTATAAGCACATATGCATTTATAATGTGTCGCTTCTTTTTATCAACACTTTTTTAGTATTGTGGGAATGGAATCGTGAGACGCGAATGAATGTTTTGTCTAAAGCGATAGATGTGTGAACGAAGAGTATTTGTGACCGAGCGATAGAGGTGCGAAAGAAGGGAGAGAATGTATGAATGTTGGAATATATGGTTAGGGAAAATGCGCGTACGACACAGTTAAGAATAGAGAATCTGAGAGTGAGTTTAGAAGAGAATCGAGAGAGTGCGTGAGACGTATAGAGTTAAAGAGTGTAGAATTAGTATTAAAGACTTTGTTATACTTTATAATTGAGTATTTTTATCTGTGCCAACCCATTTCTACAGTATGAAAATATTTGATCGTGTAGCCGTTATTTGTGAATATACAGGGCACTGTCGAGATTTGAAATTGGTACGATGGTCACGGTGAAACACGAAAGTCCGTAAAGCGAAGTGGTCTATTCTTATATCCCGTCAGTAATAATACTTTGACAATAAAGTCTTAACAGATTCAAAAATTGGAGTTAACTATTATAATTTGGCTTGTGAACGACTCGTATAGAAATTAGAAACAAATTAACACTATTTTTAACGTTAAAAATAATTTTACCACAAGTTTATTTAATAAATCTTAACCGATTCATCCTTGAAAACCGTATCCATTCCTTTTTTAATATTCGACACATCTCTCATTTTATGTACTCTTTCAGGACTCCAGTGCGAGAACTGTTAGGCCATACAGGTGTTGTAATGGCTGCGGATTGGTTACCTGACGCAGAACAGGTAGTCACTGCTTCCTGGGATAGAACCGCAAATCTTTATGATGTAGAAACTGGAGAAATTATCCATACATTATGTGGACACGATCAAGAACTTTCTCATGTATCAACTCATCATACACAGCGACTTTGCGTTACTTCCAGCAAGGACAGTACTTTTCGTTTGTGGGATTTTAGGGAACCCATTCATTCAGTTTCCGTTTTTCAAGCACATACCGAGTAAGTAAATTTTCTATTCCATTTTTATTCTGTATGATACAAAAAAAAAGTGATTTTCCACTCATTAAGAAACTTAAAAATTGAAAACAATTCTTATGTATAAAATTTGAATTTTTAAAACGCGAATATCGTGACATTCATGTGCAGTTTAATAACAATACGAAAACTTGACGGAGTATAGCGGATACAATTCTTTTATCTTTGTGTACTATTATAAGAAAAGTTTGCTTTCGAAATGGTTAGTCGAAAAATTATACTATATAATTTCACACACTTTCGTTTTAACATTGTTTTAATCGAAAAAAAGTTATTTCCGTTTGAAAATAAAAAAATATTCTTTACATCTTACAAAGGGTCCAGCAGCATAAGCATGAGTTAGCCGCCCCCAGGCCAATTTTTATTTTTATTTTTATTGGTTGTAAAACAATGTTCTATGCTTGAAACATCATTCTGCAAAATTTCATATCTCTACCCTTTCGTTTAAGGGTAATATTGGGGTAAAAATGATAAATTTTTCATTTATTTTCTCAGTTGTTACTTAAGAAATTAGATCATTGTCGCGGGTAAAAAAGCAAGGGCTTTCTTCAGATATGAGTTGTGTTGAAAGTAATAATTCAATCTTTTTGCAGTTTTACACTTTAGCATGTCATGAACTGGTAAAATCAATTCTAAAATCGTGGATAATTTAAAAATAGTAAGTTGCTTTTCTTTTACCGATATTTAAACGGTGTATACGATTGTACCGTGTAGACATTTCCGAAATAAAAAAACCAAAATTTTACCTCAACTATAGTACCGTCACAGCAAATATGTACTTAATACTCATATTTTCTTTTTAATTTGTAAATGCCTACCTACACCCACTACTAGACGGATTCTAACCAAAACCGATTTTCTCACAAGTCTTCGCTAAACCATATTATTTCTATATATAGAAATCCATCAAGAAACAATAAAATATAAGTCGGAAATAAGAAGGACTAAATATTTTCAACAGTTTTTTTATTAACACGAAGAAAAAACTGTTTCTTGATATTTTTACTATCTTAGGCTACCATTCTAAATCAAATTGTACAAATTAAACACTTTAAACCTAAATTTATTCACACCTGTTTCGAATGTTTTTATAATCGACATTTTGTGTACCTACTTCATACTTTGAATCTATGATGATTCGCACTGTTCTATACTGCAATTGTTTAAACTCTATTACAAGTCGTATATTTTTCGTTTATAAAGTGATTATTTTTTTGTATTAATTGTAATGGTTAGTAGTAATTTTAGTCAATACCACTGATAATGAAAATGTTGATTTTCGTATAGAAGCATAAGTTGAAAATGACTTTAAAAGTATAGTATACAAGTAATGTAAACAAAATATTGATCGCGACGTATTTAAACCTTTGAAATTATACTTATTTCATACAATGAGCAGTTTACAAATGATTTAACACTGCTACGTTAGGAGAGTCACACTCCTATACTCAAATGTTTTAAACTACTACTTTTTTTTTTTTTTTTAACAGGACTGTAACGTCAGCTGTTTTCGCACGTGAAGATAAAATCGTATCCGGCTCGGATGATCGAAGCGTGAAAGTATGGGAACTACGAAATATACGAAGTCCTTTGGCTACAATTCGAGGCGATAGCGCTGCAAATCGACTAGCAGTGTCAAGCAGCGGCATTGTTGCAATTCCGCACGATAACAGACAAATTAGATTATTTGATCTTAACGGTCAACGGTTAGCTAGATTGCCTAGAACCAGCAGACAGGTAAGTGAAAATTTAATTTATTATTATTATTATTTATAATTTATTATTAAAGGAAGTTATAATGTTCTAAAGTGTTGATTCTCTCATTCTTTGATTTTGGAATCTAAAGCAAATTAAGTATATTACACGTAGACCATACACACGCAAAACGTCTAAGAATTTAAACAAAACAATTAAAATAGTAAAATGATAAATGTTTTTTTGTCACGACGAATTATCACGTTTCAGTTTTTTTTAAGTCCTGTATTTCTTTAACCGCTGTTGAATTTTTAAAATATGTTCGTACTCGTATATGTATACAATAGTAATACATATAGTGGGATAGTCTACTATATGTATATCGTTCTTGTCTAATAATAAATATAGTATTCCATATTTTTATGAATTTCGAATGACCTTATCCGTGAAAAACTACATCTTTGTCAATTCCAACATTTTTTTTTCTAATATAAAATGTATTTCGTTTTCTATTCATCAAAATACGTTTTATTTTGCATAATGAAACAGCATAAAACACAGGATTAAATATGTTTGCTACGATACGTGCTGTCTTCCTAATTATTACCACAGGTATTCATAATTGTTGTCCTGAACTTGTGTACAATTTTCGAAATGATAACGTACCAACCGACACATTGCGGACATAAACATTTCGTTTGAAAAAAAAATGTTAAAACTGATCGTATATAGTATATATAAAATAATTACCGTGTTGAAAATCATTCAAAAAGTAATTCGCATTATGCATAGAACGTCAATAATCTTGAAATCTGAAATAATTTTGAATAATCTCATCTGAAACATTTAATCTTATTCTTAAAAGCAGTACAAATATTTTAGGCGATAAAGATATATTCGTATTTAAAACATAACAATAAATATGGATTAAATATTAATCTTCTAATTTTGAAATTAATTTCAGGGACATCGGAGAATGGTTTCATCAGTAGCCTGGGCTGAAGATAGCGGAGTCTGTAATTTATTTTCTTGTGGTTTTGATAGATTAGTTCTTGGATGGAGTATTGTACCTCTTAAAGAATGTTAAATATGTACATTACAAGTATGTTTATTTAATTCCGTTTAATATTAATTTAATCTACATAGGATTATAAAATCAAATTGAATTAAAAATAAATGATTAAAGTAATTATAAATGTTCAAACGTTGCCGTGATGAAGTTAGGTGCACAGTTGTAGACCACTATGCCTATTCCCAAAATGATGTAGGATTTTAATTTTTCCTTGTTGGCAACCACTGAAATTATACAACACATAGACAAATTAATAGTAATTATATGCCACGATCATATTCATAACTTACAATTAATTAATTAAAACAACTAATTAATTATAAATCAATTAAACATTTCTGAAATGGAATCGTGCACTATTACCTCCGATTAAATCAAAATATATAGAGCAATATTTAAGTTTGCACATAGAACAAAAATGTTGAATAATAATTATAAAATTCTTCACCAATAAAGAATACAAAAATACTAAGTGAACATGCCTTTAAATTTATTTATTTATGAGTTTCACGAACAATTGGTACAAAGATTGTTTGAGTTTCTCTGAATAGCACACATATGGGATTTATTACAAAATAATTCCTAAAATAGAATAGTAGTGAAATCATTTATTTCGTGATTCATTTTATCAAATAACAATTACATTAAAATTTAAGATAAAAAAATAAGATTTTCGGCGAATTCTTATCCTTATTACGTTATTTATTCATAATACATTTTCACTTTTCATTAACAATATTTTCTTATTTCTAAATGAAATTTAAAATTATATGTTGAATACCAATATGTTTGTACCAATTGGTAACAAACAGAAGAAGGAACGAAAAAATATCTCAATTTGAAATTTTTATAAGATTTGATTTGATTTTATTTATACAATAGATGTGTTTCTTAAACTACGGAACACATTAAAGGTGTGGAATAATATATGACGAAAACTTGAAAATCGTCGAACGGCTGAAGCAGGCCATGTGCGTTTCGTCAAGGCGCTTCCCCGCTTAAGGGAAATTCCTTGGGACCTAGGGCAATAAACTAAGGCAGATATACTGGCGGGAACGTCCTCACGACTCCCCGATAGTCCAGGGAAAGGACATTATTGTAACCGCCTTCAGCGCGAACGCACGTATAATTAAACGCAATATCAAAAATACCTACAGATTTATTCCTGACAAACCGCTCAAATCCTGATTCCACCTTACAAATCGGAAGCGGGATTTTACCTATTTGTTTTACAGTATTAGTATTTTACCGTGTTTTGATTAGTGCGGATTTCGGGAAAGTATACTCGCGTACACGGTACAGAAACAGTAAGTGTGTGTAACGTGTGCAGATAATCGAGTGTATTAACAAGTTTAGTGTGTGTTTGTTAATAATAATGGAGCGTGCATCGTGCAGCCGCGAAGGTGATGGTGGTGCTTCCATGGAATCGCGCATGGGACGACTAGAGAATATTATGGCAGAGTTTCTACGAAGATCGCGATCAGGTGCCCGATCGTATACGTCGCGACGGCAAGAATCAAGTTCGCGTTCACGGAGTCCAAGCAAGCGTATTCCGTATGGACGATCGCGTAGCCCGCGAAGACGCGAGGAAGATATTCGACCCATTCGTACGGAGCAGCCGATGGGAAGCTTGATTACGCGTAGTTCCGCGTCGCGTACGAAATATGCCGACGTATGTGCGTCCAGGCGACGAACAATTGATTCCGGTGTACGACCCAGCAAAGTAACATATTTCAATTGAAAACTGGGTTCGGCATGTGGATGAGCTGGCATCTCGATTCAATTGGGACGATATGGGCATTATGAGATTAATCGCTACGAGATTGAAAAGTCATGCTCGTCAGTGGTACGACACGCGCACGAGGATTGCAACCACGTGGGCGGAGACGAAAGTGTTCTTAGTGGCTCAGTTTCGGCGAACAATGCCATTTTCGCGGTTATTACGTGAAGCCGACTTGTATTGTTGAGCCGAAGGCAGGACAATCGTTAGGGGATTACTGTTTCCAGAAACTAAATTTAATTCGCCGTTTGGACATGAAAAAATCATTGACATGGTTGTTTATGGAATACCCGACGAGACGATCGCGAGAACGGTGAGATCTGCGAAACATACGGATCCTAATGATTTATATGCGTGCATGTGTACTATGGGGAACATGCCTGGGAAACATGAAAAGAAAGAAAAGTTTGAACGTGTGGTGCGGCAACCAGCAGCAGGATCATCGGAACAAGTCAGGGAGAAAGGATACATTACCTGTTTTAATTGCGACAAAATTGGACACCGAGCAAGGGAATGCAGGAAACCGAAGACGGAATGTAACCTTTGTAAGAAGTTAGGCCATAAACGAGAGGATTGTCCGCAAAAAGAGGTAAATATTGTACAGAGTATAAAAAATACTTTTAATATTTATCAAATTCACGTGCGTATTAACGAACACAAAGTCAAAAGTTTAATGGATACTGGAAGTACGTGTACTATTGTTCACTCATCCATTATTAAGAAGTACTGTATCGAAACGAAGACCGTAAACGATACAATATTTAAAGGATTTGCTGGCCGATCGGTAGTAATTAGTCAAATTGCACCGATTACGATAAAGGTTCAGAATGTAATAGCAAACGTAGATTCGTTTATTATTCCTGATGAATATACGGCTCATGACGTAATTGTCGGAAGAGACTTCCTTCAGCCAGAGCATGTTATAATGTTAAAACAAGAGAATCAGCTAACATTCAATGATCTGAGAAATTGTAAAGAACCACGGATAACGTCAGCAATGGATGTCATTGAAACAAGCCCGCCCCAGTTTGAATTTGGGAAACATCGGGAAAAAAGGACGGAAATTATGCATCGCGTTGATCGAAGAATTTCGAGATTGTATATCCTCATCGATACGGGATTTGGGAAAAACGAATACAGCGGCAATCGAAATTAAATGTCTTACGGAAGAACCGATTGCGTATCGTCCTTATCGTTTAGACATAATTAAGGATTTATTGGATAACGGAATAATCAGAGAATCTGATTCACCGTATGCCAGTCCAATTATACTCGTAAAGAAGAAAACAGGAGATTTTCGAATGTGCGTGGACTATCGTAAATTAAATGCGATAACCATAAAGGACAAGTACCTCTTACCGCTCATCGACGACCACATAGACAAGCTTGGGGAAAATCGGTATTTTACGGGATTGGACTTGGCATCGGGATATTATCGAGTCCCTGTCGCTGAGAATTCTATAGCAAAAACAGCGTTTATTACACCAGAAGGACACTACGAATCCTTGAGAATGCCTTTTGGGTTGACTAACGCACCAGCTGTTTTCCAACGGTTGATAAACAAAGTCCTTGGGTCTTTGAATGGAACGATAGCGTTTCCTTATTTGGACGACGTAATAATACCGTCGAAAACTGTAGAAGAAGGCGTGGACAAACTACGAAAAGTTCTGGAGGCTTTTCGAACACATGGTTTGACGCTCAAGCTGGAGAAATGTTCTTTTTTCCAAGAGACAATCGAGTACCTGGGCCGAGAAATAAGCGAAAAAGGAGTACGACCAGGTTAACGGAANCATTGAAACAAGCCCGCCCCAGTTTGAATTTGGGAAACATCGGGAAAAAAGGACGGAAATTATGCATCGCGTTGATCGAAGAATTTCGAGATTGTATATCCTCATCGATACGGGATTTGGGAAAAACGAATACAGCGGCAATCGAAATTAAATGTCTTACGGAAGAACCGATTGCGTATCGTCCTTATCGTTTAGACATAATTAAGGATTTATTGGATAACGGAATAATCAGAGAATCTGATTCACCGTATGCCAGTCCAATTATACTCGTAAAGAAGAAAACAGGAGATTTTCGAATGTGCGTGGACTATCGTAAATTAAATGCGATAACCATAAAGGACAAGTACCTCTTACCGCTCATCGACGACCACATAGACAAGCTTGGGGAAAATCGGTATTTTACGGGATTGGACTTGGCATCGGGATATTATCGAGTCCCTGTCGCTGAGAATTCTATAGCAAAAACAGCGTTTATTACACCAGAAGGACACTACGAATCCTTGAGAATGCCTTTTGGGTTGACTAACGCACCAGCTGTTTTCCAACGGTTGATAAACAAAGTCCTTGGGTCTTTGAATGGAACGATAGCGTTTCCTTATTTGGACGACGTAATAATACCGTCGAAAACTGTAGAAGAAGGCGTGGACAAACTACGAAAAGTTCTGGAGGCTTTTCGAACACATGGTTTGACGCTCAAGCTGGAGAAATGTTCTTTTTTCCAAGAGACAATCGAGTACCTGGGCCGAGAAATAAGCGAAAAAGGAGTACGACCAGGTTAACGGAAAATAGATGCCGTTAGAGAAATGCCACCACCTGGGAATGTAAAACAGGCACATCAGTTTTTGGGACTGGCAAGTTTATTTCAGGAAATAAAACTTTAACGCTTCTCACACGAAAGGATATACCATGGCAATGGAAAGAAGCACGGGAAAATGCTTTTTGCCAGGTAAAGAAACAACTAATGATACGACCAGTTTTGTGTATTTTTGATCCGACCCGATCGAACCCGACTGAACTACACACCGATGCGAGTTCCATAGGTGTTGGAGCGATATTATTGCAGCAGCAAGAAGACGAAAATATGGCAGTAATTGCATATTTCAGTAAACAAACAACGGTGGATCAACGATGTTATCACTCCTATGAGCTGGAAACGTTGGCAGTTGCCTTTGCATTGCGACATTTTAGAGTTTATCTGCTGGGGATAAATTTTAAAGTGGCAACCGATTGCAACGCATTAAGGATGACCTTTTCGAAGAAAGATTTATTACCACGCATAGGCCGATGATGGTTAGAAGTTCAAGAATATACTTTCGAAATTTTGTACCAGCCAGGGACAAGGATGGCGCATGTGGATTTTACGGAGGCTGAATGGATTACAGCAGCCCAAGTTCAAGATGAACAATTGGCACGGATCAGGACAATTCTTGCCAATAATGAAAAATCTTTCGAGACGAAGCATTATTTTAACGAATACTTATTAAAAAGGGATAAATTATATCGTCGTTTACCGAACAATAAAACAGCATGGGTTGTTCCAAGTAATGCAAAATTACAGATTTGCAGATTATGTCACGACGATGCTGGACATTTGAGCTCAGAAGAGACGTTGGAACGGATTGAACGAAACTATTCGTTGGTTCGCTGGTATGCGACGTTTTGTTAATAAGTATGTGAAAGCATGTTTGAGCTGTGCATACTATAAACATACTTCAGGAAAGAAACAATGTAAGTTGAATACGATACCTTTCCATACGTTACATGTTGATCGTGTAGGTCCATTTGATACTAGTCGAAAGAGTAACAAATATCTACTTGTGATAGTAGATGCATTTACTAAATTTACTATCATAGAACCAGTGAAGGACCAGAAGACTCGTCACGCCGAAAAGGTACTATTGAACCTAATGTATTTGTTTGGTGTGCCAACAAGAATTATAAGTGATCGTGGGATAAGTTTCACATCGCGACGATTCGACGCATTGTGCAAAGTATATGGGATCAAACATGTACTTAATGCAGTAGCTACACCAAGAGGGAATGGACAATGCGAGCGATATAATAAAACCATTGTCGACGCTTTGGCAACGAGTGCCAAGAAGGTGCAAAGTGCCATAAACACTATGCATAACAAGAGTATCAATACCACCCCGATGAAAGCTTTGATTGGGTGTGATACAGAGGACCGTGGCGGAAGAAACAATATTAAACGCCATTCAAGAAGAAATGGATCGATTTTAGACCTGACCGCATTAAGAGAAAATATAAGTAACCACATCATGGAAGAGCAGAAAGCGCAAAAGGAGCGGTACGACCGAACGCGAAGAGAAGCTCGCAGGTATGCCGTGGACGAGTTGGTGCTCGTACGAATCACAAGTGAACCCTCGACGGGAGGTAGCCCCAAGTTGCTGCCGAAATATAAAGAACCATTTCGAATCCGAGTGGTGCTGCCGAATGATCGGTACGACGTAGAAGATCTGCGAGAAGGAGCGAAACGGCTACGAACAGTCGTTGCAGCCTATAAAATGAAGCCATGGATTACGATCCAAGGAGATAATCACGACGTGTGATGTAGCTGATATACTCTCATATCCTTTTATTAACGTATCCGTAGCATAGAGGTAGAAGCCAAGTAAGTATCTTGAACTTTGTCTCACATTTGTTGATTATGTTACAGAAAGCGAAAGAAAAGCCAAAGGCATAAGGCTGATGCAACCTCACGAAAAGCAAAGAAGGAAGGAGGAAATGTCGAGAGAGAAGAAAGATGTGGATGGAAAGAGATAGAAGCGAAAAGGAAAGGTAGAAAAACGCGGGAAACCGAGAGAAAGTAGAGGAGAGTGGGAGGACCGAATGTGCAGGGCCTGGTTAACACTTGTACACGAAGGGTAACCAGGTACGTAAACGATCAGACGGGACCATTTGGCGGGACCTGGTCGCCAAATGTGTACGAATGTGACCAGGCTCGCACGGACTATGAAAAATTAGCTGTAGAAAAGAAAAGGAAACTTTTGGCGACACTCTCGCGATTTGTCGTTCGCAGGGACGAAGCGGCTGTTTGCACACGCCACACTAATAATAAAATTATTTCCTCTACTTAGATCTTTAGTTTATACAATTTACATGTATAAAATATATACAAAATAAAATTCCTAGGCCCTTCGCTACATTTTCGGAGCCAAACTAAATCAGGTTTTCATATATTATAGATTTAGCTTTGGCGTCTAATGTCCGGATATTTATGGTGCTACAATATTACTTTAGCTACAATAGCATTTCGAAATACTGGGTTTGTAAGACCGGGATTCGAGCCCAGATTTTTTGCTTGCCGGGCGGCTGCTCTAATCATTAAATTATCTAGGGCCGACCGGCAACCCTTCCTGCCCTAGTCATAAACGTAAACACAATAGAGTCGTCGCCATTAACGCTTTGTAAGCGTTTGAATACTTTCGTGAGTAACTGTATATGAAATGCGTGCACGCGCGCGCACGTGTGGATAGTTCATAGTGGACGTTAATTAAGTGATTGATTAGTTGGGTGTATCGTTATAATGAGTATTTAGTTCATAAAACTTTGGAAATATATAAAATTTCTTACCTGAATAAACTGTGAGCAAGCAAAGAAGAGTATATCCCAATATAAGGAAGTAGTGTGGTGTTAAAAAAATATGTCCCCAGGTAATTTCCAATAGTCCTAACAGTTTTCCGGATCCACCGATTATTAAAACTTTCATTAGATGTATCGCGTTACACTTATTTGGATTATTTGGCTGCAAATACCATTTAATTTTAGTAAGAAGAATTACAACAAAGACGAAAACAGCCAGAGCGAAAGCAGTCTTGAACAGTGTTAAGTAAATATTGCAATTTTCATCAAAATTAGACTGGAACGATATCCAATACTGCATATATTGTTTATTATTTCCACATAAAGAAAGATTTCGAAATGATTCAACCAGCCAGAGAATTATTACTAGTTTCCAACATGGCTTCAAGTCGCAGTTATAAATCAGATGCCTGTATGCTCGTTTTTCAAGCAACACTAAATCAACCAAAATGATGACTGGATCGTATTCAATATATTTATCAGCCAAGAGACCGCACGTATCCTGGAATGAATAAATATACGATTGCATTAAAATTTAATAATAAATTTCATTTAATATAAAATTCATCATTTTTACGTATAAATTAAAACAACCATTTGAACCTTTCACAAAAATAGTTTTCGCTTTGCAGGCTACAACTATTTGTAATATACCAAAAACCTTCTTAAGTTGATCGTGTATTTTAATGATTTTCACGGCGTTGGCGTATTCAATTTTTATTATTAAATATCTCACAAACTATTGAGTGTCTACGCCTAATATTAAACATGAATGTACAGCTTTCGATTCTTTATCGACCTGCAAAGTTTCATAAAAATCCGAAAATTACATTTCATGCGTTACATTTCACGGTCAAACGTCCCTTTTGAGTGATGTCCTGTTGGGTGGATTCTATGATTTATATCGAAAAATGCCCAAAAATTCTTACGGTCAGAAAGGTCAAGACTGGTATTCTGTACCTAAACCGAACAAAACCGATTAAATGGCAACGGTGCAATTCTTATCAAGCCTATTGCATTATCTTTGCTGTGGCATGGTTACACTAAATTTTCGGGTACTGTTGGGTGACTGGTAGTGAAGTAGATAAAAACGCGCGTAGAAAAAAATGCATATTAATGTAATTAATATTATTATTGTAAATTTTGTATGATCTTGCTACGATTAATAAATGCGTATCTCATAATAATATCCGCCAGTATCCCTATGCATGTATATCTCGCGCGGCTACAGTCCGGCGGATTCGCGCCGTCTGCGTATTATATGAAAATTTACAAAACTGTAGGAGGCAAATATATCATATTATACATTAATGGATTCAGAAAAAAATTTCGGATCCTTTTGGCCATTATGTAAATTTTTGTATCTTTTAAAATAACGTAACAATAAATTTTTTTGTTATAAACAAATTACTTTTTACAAAATCTGTGATTAGTTTTTGATTTACTTTAAAAAACCATGAAACTTTTCCCTAAGAAGTTTTCTTATATCTATGGTAGTCTTGAAGATACCATTTTTTTGCTGAAACTTCAAGGGGTGATTTCACCCCCTAAACTTGTGATTGGGCAGCTATAAAAAAATATGTGTCCCTTATTTTCACCTGCTTAATGTATCCGCTAGGTTTAATCAAAATCGGAGACTGACAGTTCGATATGTTTCCTTGTCAGTTTAGTTTTATTATACGACAGAATATAAAATTTTAGTATTGGGTATTTATTGGTTTCCAAGATATTAATAAAAAAAAAAAACTATCAATACCATACGCTTAACACTGCGTGTACAGATTTGGCTAATGCATCAAATGCGTCGAGTAGCCGATGACGCATAGTGGCGCGAGAACGTCCACTAGAAAAGAACAGAATTGTGAAGCAAAGAAAACTGGGAATTTACACTACAACAATGCTCCTGCACACACGGTACTCAAACGCGAGAATTTTTAACGGCAAACAAGATGACGGCTGTCCCGCGCCCTCCATACTCACCGGATTTAGCCCCTTGTGACTCTTTTCTATTTCCAAACATAAAATTGAAGCTTAAGAGGCGGTGTTGACTCCCACAGTTTGCGCGGAGTCGAATATTTAGCATCAAGGATGCCAACACGTTTTATAACAATAATATAAGTGATATATTGAGTTCAGTTTAGTAGTTCACAGTGCTGATGCGTAGAATGTTCAATAGTTAATGATTAGTTCTTAATTCTTAGTTCTTCAATTCGTAAAGTTCTAATTCTGATTCACAAGTTCAATGTTCAATGTTTTTATCTAATTCTCATCTTCCCCATGGGAACAGTGACAGTACTTAAGTACTAGACATCCTCGTTAGGCGTGTCGTCGCCAAGAGGGTGGGAGGCATGCTATATCCAATAGTTAAAAATTCTGGTGTTAAGAGAGGTGGTCAACCCCTTGACATACGAATTAAATGGAACTTGATGCGACCGAAAAATACCATTTAATTTCGCTCAACTGAACGGTTACGTGAAGGCTGAGAAAGAGTATATTTTATTTTGAAATTTGGATTTTTCATTCAGATTGATGTTAATAAAGAACATCTAAATAATATTAAAAAATAATAATTTAATAGTTCTGTATAGTATGGAATATTTCGAAACATTTTGGAATCGATTATTTATAATCTAATCTATCGATTATTTATAATCTTTACTAAACTCAAATATTGTCTTCATTCACCGTGCGAGACTTCTACTAAACTGAATGTTACTTTCAGTGTGCTTCTTCTTACGTGTTCGATGCTTTTTTGTTCTTGAAGTTGGGAAGGTGATAGGCTGGACCATCTCGAACGTTGTAAACAAACAAGAATCGACGCACGAGTGAAGCAACTATGTAATCTAATTGTATACTGCACGGCGTCCGCCGAAAAAACCGTTTGACGAGTCTGACTCGTCAAAGTCTACAGTGGCCCGTAAAATGAATGACGAGTCTGACTCGTCATTGTATGTCAAGGGGTTAATGTCACGCCCTCAGAGTTTGTGCGTCAGTCCTAAGTCAGGTAGGTTCAGATGTAACGGTGTCAGAAGGTAGCAGCTGAAGTACACGTGCGTCAGTTCTTGGTAAAGATTAGGATACGGCATTTTGGTATTGAGCAGAAAGCGTCCAACATCGAAATATTCGCCACCATTCTAGGTCGTAAACTAATAATATAATATGCCAGATATGAAAATGACCGCTTTCAAAAATAGCTAGGGTTCGTCCGTATCATAAATTAAGTCGTTAGCTGTCCTTAACATGCCGCCCACCTTGAACAGCTCGTGTTCAACTCAATTCACATACATTTATACCTATACGAGAAATTCGATGTGCTAAATTGTAACTATCAATATGTACATAGACGGTGCAGAGAGAGATAATGGTTACTTAGTACTAAGTTCGTTTCGTCGTGTCACGACGGTTGAATCTCCCTCGATTGGGAGAATGCTGTTCTTGTTGATTGGTCGATTTATAATGCCATTGGATGTTGTACTCGATACCATCCCGGTGCCGTTGTTCTTGTACAAGTATCAAGTTCAGTGATACGGCTCATTTTTCAGTTGAATGGTGGAGGATTGTCATTCTTGACAACAATCATCGTGCCTGGACCAAAGTTTGTGGCTGGTGGTTCGCCATTTTGTGCGCTGCTGCATCTGATGACGGTATTCGATTGCCACCGCTGTCAAAGGTGCTGGAAAATTCTTTAGATGTGCCGGTACCTATTTAATCTGTGTTCTGGAATGTGTTGTAAGTTAGTCTCAGAAGTGCGGTTAACGAATCTCCGATTAAGACGTGTTCGGGGTTAATGGAGATAGGTCGTTAGGGTTATTGGAAACAGGATACTGTAGGGTGTTAGAAATAAAGAATGTGTGAGACGAGTGAATATTTGGGCTAAACAGAAAGAGGTATGAATGTTAGTTGTTCAAGTGCGTGCGGCCGGTGGCTCCTCGCGACGGGACGGCGCCGGTATGTTTAGGGAACGTGTGACTGCGGACAAAATGATCTCGAGTGGTTGAAGGGATGCGAGGAAAGAATGTTTGGAACCGAGTGATCGAACCGTGTGAACGAAGTGATTGGGAAAACCGTGTACGTGACTGCGAGAGTTTGAACTATGGATGCAAGGGATGGAATGCAAGGGAGAAAGGATGCATGTGAGAGCAGAGAGAATAATAAAAGTGTGAATGAGTTCGGCGACGAATCAGTTAAGGATACGAGTTAAGAGTTAGCAGTTAGAAAGAAGAGTTAGTTAAAGATAGGCAGTTGAAGACGAGAGTTCAGAGTTAAGAGTTGAAGAGTAGACAGTGTGTTAGAGTTAGCGTCGGAGGAATTATTATATTGTATTTAACATTAAACTTTACATATACCAAAG
The DNA here is from genome assembly GCA_019453375.1 of Ctenoplectra terminalis. Classification (NCBI taxonomy): domain Eukaryota; kingdom Metazoa; phylum Arthropoda; class Insecta; order Hymenoptera; family Apidae; genus Ctenoplectra; species Ctenoplectra terminalis. The sequence continues at coordinate 28,003 of SMSQ01006098.1, forward strand.
TTTCATCCCACTTACTTATATCCCCACAATACAGTGGATGGGAGGTTCAGCGTGCTTCGTTCTGCGTTAACATGGTGTGTCATTTTCTGTACATTAATTTCGTATCCCCGATGACTCGTTTCTAAACGATACCTTGTGGTTCGGTTGTAACAAGATTGAATGCCAGTGGTCGAACGAACCTTGTACTAGAATGAGCCTACCTTACCGCCCACCCTAATTAATCCGTTTTTAACGATGAATAGATTTACTTCTCAAAGTTTGTATGACTTCGAGACCAGTTGTTCCTTCGCAAGTCTCTGGACATCCGCTGTCAATGACTGTGCGTGAAGTGTCCGTGACGATGCGGCCTCTGTCCTAGACAATTCCTTTGTTCCGTACGACGTTGCGTAATCGTTTCTCTGCTGGCTATTCTGAATTCTCCAGGTCCTTTAAAAGATTCCTTAAAAGAAATCGATACTATAGGTCGTCCATCTGAATCTCGTTTTATCGTCCATTCGAAATGTCGTTCGCGATAATCCGATCCGTTGTACTTAGCCCGCGGAATGTGTTCTATGTATCGTTGTTGATTCGTGACCATGTGCCAAGTGGTGTTCGTTGATGTTCAATTGTTCACAATGTTCGAAGAGTCTAGATTCCCCACTACAACCCAACCAAGTTGAGTTTTCTATAAAGATGCGTTTCCTAGTCCTAGTGAGTGTCTTCTTATACATAATAAATCCCAGAGCGGCGATTACACTGTCTAACACGAATTTTGTTTTGTAATAACCATTGAGCGATCCTTATAGGGTTTCTGGTCCTGAACACGAATCCGTAAACGATTTTGCTCCATCTCCCTCAGTTTTCGAAAAACAGGGGGTTTTGTAAAAATGCGTGGTTTCGTGAGAAAATGAATAATTACGCGGAAACTAAAAACGTTAGGAACTTCGGGTTGATCTTAAAATATAGAGGAGTGTTTCCCGAATCTATCGGTGTGTATAGTTATAATATTACTTGATTTGTAATAGGTATAAATGACGATGAAAGTTTGAAAAACAGGCGATGCGCGTATTTTCTGCGTACTACTTTTGCATTTTTACGAAAAGTTCTTTATCTAGCACGAATTCTCTATACAGTATCGAATTCTCTAGACATTTCCGAAGAAGAACCTATGTGGGAGAAGTATCGAAACGGTATAGAATTCGAACAGATCAAGAAAATATTCGTCGGCGACGCGTGCACAGCGTTTTGCCGTCAGGCGGCCATAGCTCGCTCCCCTTGGCTAGTCAGTGCCGTAGCTACGCGCAATTGTCAATGACTTCCTGTCCAACCGACCCCGTCTTTTTATGTCTGTAATTTTTAATCATTTATTTTTTATTATTATTATTTTTTAATTACCATTATTTCTTTTTCATTATTATTCAATATTAATTTTAGATACCAACAATAAAATGATAAAATACTTTATTTCAGAATTTAATAATCGGTTGTGAGCATTAAGACTTTATCAATCGACACCCAATTGAAGACAATTTTCTAATTTGTTCATAATATAGAAAAAATAAAATATATAAGATAAAGAATTACCTGCAACAAACAAATTTAAAAATGTTTTCGTCTTGCTTGACGGTTGTATGTTGTATTTTTGTTGTCCTTCATAAGTGTCCAGCAATAATCTGCCAACATTGCACACGATTCTTTCCCTTGGTACCGTTTTTCCATCCTAAGAATGTCTTGATGGAAACGTTCCCCATGTTCGTCACTCACGTCACCAAGATTTGGCGGAACAAAGTCTAAGTGAGAATGTAGAAAGTGTATCTTCAAAGACATGTTACATCCGACTTCTTTACATGCTTTCAGAAGTTTATTGATGATAGAAATATAGTTTCTTGCTCTGTGGTTGCCAAGAAAATTATGTGACGTTGTCTTGAATGCAAGCCACGCTGCTTTTTATAAATTATTTAATTTTCTAAATTATTAAATTTCTGAAAATCATAAGATTTCTGATTTGAGGGCCAACGAATATTTCTTCTTTTATTTTTGCCTCGGATATTGACGGAGATTTTGTTTTTAAGTATTCAAATTCGGGTCCTGATTTGTCCATTGTTTTGACAACATTTTGCATTATGCCCAGCTTTATATGTAATGGTGGCAAATAAACATTTTGGGGATCTATCAAGTTGTTGTGCTTTATATTCTTTTCGCCAGGGATTAGTCGTTGACGAGGTGTCCAATCACTTTTAATATAATGCTGCTCTCTTGCTCTGCTATCCCACTCACAAAGGAAACAGCAATATTTTGTATAGCCTGATTGTAATTCGAGTAGTATGCCGATCACTTTCAAATCTCCACAAACCTTCCAATTATATTTTTTATACTGTATCTTCAATAATAATGTTTTAAAGGTGTCGTACGATTCTGTCATTTTCGCGGTATNGTCGTTGACGAGGTGTCCAATCACTTTTAATATAATGCTGCTCTCTTGCTCTGCTATCCCACTCACAAAGGAAACAGCAATATTTTGTATAGCCTGATTGTAATTCGAGTAGTATGCCGATCACTTTCAAATCTCCACAAACCTTCCAATTATATTTTTTATACTGTATCTTCAATAATAATGTTTTAAAGGTGTCGTACGATTCTGTCATTTTCGCGGTATGTGCGATTGGGATAGAAGGATACATGTTTCCAATGTGCAATAAGACTGCTTTTAAACTAAGTTTTGATGAAGCTATAAACAGTCGCCATTCTTTTGGATCATGCTTGAAACCCAAAGTTTTTATCAAAGAATCAATATCTGTGCAGACATGCTTGATTTCGAGTCCGGAAATGCGTTACTTTCGTTGTATTCTCCAATAAATTCCATTGTTTTAACCGGGATCCTAAGAGATCTGCTTGTTTTTTCGACAACTGCAAATCCTGAACGAGATCGTTAAGGTCGGATTGTGTTAGTAAATGGGGCTTTTCCAAGGGGGAGGGAGTTCTTTTTTCATGTATTTCAGTTACTTCGATTTCTGTTTCTGTTACGTATTCAGCTATGTCTGGTTTAGTCGATGGTGGTGTTGGTATAGGTGCTTCTTTGGAATGTGCAACGGGGCGAATGGCAGATATTCTATCTTTATTTTTTCCTTTCTTATTAATGCCAAAAATTTTGCATAAACAAAAGTAGTAATCTATGACGTGGTTAGTCAGTTCTCTGCACATCATTGGGATCGCAAATGGCATAGCTTTTCGTCCACCTCATACCCATGCTAAAAGTATTGTGGCACAACGTGATCAGCAAACGTGTGGAGCCCAGTGCTTATCTTGGTCACTGATTTTGCATTCAAAATAGTGTTCGTATGCAAACTTTATTAAAGGTGTTATACTTCTACACTTAGACTTTAAAATTATCTCCCCACAAATATAACAAAAGGAGTCTGATGGATTTATGCACATTCGCGACATTATCACGTTAGACAACAAAAAATAGTACGTACTATAAAATGTATGTTACATAACACAGAATATTATGCACTATTATGTGGGAATTGTGAGAAAATAGGACAGTAGATTAACGATGTAAGAATGTTCCTTGAATACGGCTAAGAATACAAAATAAAACAACGTACAAGGCGGCAACACACGACTCAACGACGTACAACACGAAGACAACACAACAACGACGCAACGACTCTCAACTAAACACTGCCTCGCTCCGACTCAATTAACAACTGACTCTCGTCGGCGGGAGGTCCTCCATTACATCCTAGGAGTAATAATAAAATAAATTTCAGAACCTTAGTGTTGTAAATTATAAGTGATCAGTGTTAGTATTCGTGCAATGAGGTGAACATTAATGTCGTTGACCCGGTCATACGTTCGGTGGTGTCGTATACTCGTGATCAGCTGTTCGCTACACCACAAGCCGAAACGTCCGTCAAGGGTGAAGATCGGTACTGTGACACAGTGATGCGTATTTCCAAGCAGCAGGTGAATCTTTTGTTGATTGGGTGAGTTTAATTTAAATTTTCGATTATTCTTTTCTAATTTAACGAGGCTCGTAACTTATTCCTGGCTGTGTTTTTCAAACTCTTCATAAAAAATCATTTCAGCGAAACTATTAAACGATTATTACGCATTATTAAATATTTATAATTAATATTATTATTAAATATCGTATTGAAGCAATAAAAATAAAATTAAACGACAGTGTTAAACACTATTAAAGAACTATGTTTAAGATTTACGATCAATGACAGTGTTTGATGTTATTTGAATAAATTTTTATTAGGAAAAAGCTTTGCATTCTATTCCTTATTAAATTTCAATTACTTTTCGTTGATTTGTACATTATCCATTTGGAATATCGAATAAACTCAATTTATTTGTTTCACACGAATAACAATTAATTAGTTTATTCGATATAACTTTTGTTTAACATTCGTCAACAGTCGCTTCGATATATCCTGAGTTGCTCGTAAAAACACAAGCGCGGCGTGGAATCCAACGCTCCCGCTGACACGCCCAGCCGTCTTACTCGCTCCGTGATTGGTCACTGTTTTTCGTTAATAACTCGTTAACAAAACCGAATTTGACATTTTCGCAAAGGAAAAAAGTTGTTTAGAATCACCCCAGGAACAACCCCTTAAAGGGACTTACACCCTTTCTGGGACACCCTGTATATCTGAAAAACAAGTTTGTTGCAGGTAATTCTTTATCTTATATATTTTATTTTTTCTATATTATAAACAAATTTCAAAATTGTCTTCAATTGGGTGTCGATTGATAAAGTCTTAATGCTCATCAACGGATTTTTAAATTCTGAAGTAAAGTATTTTATTATTTTATTGTTGGTATCTAAAATTAATATTGAATAATAATGAAAAAGAAATAATGGTAATTTAAAAAAAATAATAATAATAAAAAATAAATGATTAAAAATTACAGACATAAAAAGACGGTGTCGGATGAACAGGGAGTCATTGACAATTGCGCGTAGCTACGGCACTGACTAGCCAAGGGGAGCGAGCTATGGCCGCCTGACGGCAAAACGCTGTGCACGCGTCGCCGACGAATATTTTCTTGATCTGTTCGAATTCTATACCGTTTCGATACTTCTCCCACATAGGTTCTTCTTCGGAAATGTCTAGAGAATTCGATACTGTATAGAGAATTCGTGCTAGATAAAGAACTTTTCGTAAAAATGCAAAAGTAGTACGCAGAAAATACGCGCATCGCCTGTTTTTCAAACTTTCATCGTCATTTATACCTATTACAAATCAAGTAATATTATAACTATACACATCGATAGATTCGGGAAACACTCCTCTATATTTTAAGATCAACCCGAAGTTTCTAACGTTTTTAGTTTCCGCGTAATAATTCATTTTCTCACGAAACCACGCATTTTTACAGAACCCCCTGTTTTTCGAAAACTGAGGGAGATGGAGCAAAATCGTTTACGGATTCGTGTTCAGGACGAGAAACCCTATAAGGATCACCCAATGGATATTGCAAAGCAGAAAAACAGTTTTTATTTGTTATTATCATGTCGATCTCCGATGGTTGGTTGAATTGCGGATCAGCAAGTTCGAAATTTGATGGAATTGGTACTGACTTAATGTTATTAATTGCTTCATTTGGAATTCTGTCTGAGATCGTTGAAAATACCAGGCACTGTAAGGTTTTTTCAAATCCGTTGAATTTCGAAATAATGCGTACTTGTGTTTGGTGCTGTAAATTGTGAGCGAGTTTCCCAATTCCAGAAACGCGCGTGCTAGTACTCGTGCATGGTAGTCCAAGTTTTTTAACAAACGTTCTGCTGATGAAATCTGACTGAGATCCCAAATCTAAAAGTGCCCTACGCTCATGTTTGTATCCGCGGTGATCTTTGACGTATACGATCGCCGTAGATAGCATCGTGTGATTGTTTGTCGCGTGAGACATGTATGTTCGTGTCGTGTTCTGTTCGGTTCCTGTGCTAGTCCCTGGTCTTTCTTCATCCTCGATGAGAGTCGCAGCGTGCGCGTGAGTAACTGGTGCTGGGTTCTCGATGTGTAATAATATATGATGTTTTTTGGAACACTTTCAGCATGTTCCATGAATGCAGTCCATGTTCCTGTGGCCAAGTTGTAAAGAATTGAAACATGCTCGAAGTTCTCGCATTCTATCTATGCGTTCCGTTGGTGGCAGTTTCAGAAAATCCCCACACTTGTACACTGGATGGTCAACTTGGCATAATATACACTGCGGTTGAATGTTTGTAAGGTGCGCTGTAATTAGCTTAGTCCGATGCACGCGGTGTTGAGCAGGTGCCGTAAACCTTCCTTGTGCGAGGGGTCCGTCGTGCGTAACCTTTTCCAGGTACCTCCAGTGGCTACCTAAAAATTTAATGATATCCCGTAGCGTTGTCGTCCCTTGGAGTGATGCCTCTCGGTCGTGTATTGGTGTCTAATTTCTTTGTCATTATATATATATATATCATCATGCTGTCCCAATAATCCGTTGATTCTCCAAGTGCTTGCAGTGCCTTCAAATTATCATTAGTATTGTCTACTAATTGATGTAGTCCAGTCGCGGTTGCCTTTGTTAAACGTGGGAATTTTAACAATGATTCTAAATAGGAATGTTTGAGCGTGGCAAGGTCCACATAGCGCTTTTTCAGTGTTTCCCATGCAGGGTTATAATTGGTTTCTGAGATTCCAAATGACTCTATCGTTCTTGCTGCCTCACCCTTTACTGATGTCGACAGATAGTGGAATTTTTCAATGTTCGATCATAAATAATTATTATGTATTAAAGATGCGAATGTGTCCCTAAATCTAACCCATTGCGTGTATGTGACGTCGAACGATGGTATGGTTATCGTTGGCAGTTTCACGCGGTGCTCTGTATTCGATGCGGATGCTGTTGGAGTTGGCAATTCAGGTGTGACTGTAGCACACGGTGCGTTTTGTGGTTGCAACTGTAGTATGAGATCCTCAGCTGCACAGGTGACTTCAAAATACATATTCTCAAATTCTGTACGTTCTAATGCTTGACCCTGTGCATGCTGTGTCCCTTCAACGAGTGCCTCGATTTGATTTTGTACCGCTTCATATTTGTCGAAGAGCGGTGTAACCTTGCTTAGTCGACTTTGAAGTTGATTGATCGGAGAAGACCGATCGAATGACTCGAAGTATGTCTTAAATCTAGTCAAAGCTGCCTTGATTTGACCACGTTCCGTTATGTATGATTTAAGTGTTGCGTCCATGTTCGTAATGTTAACGCAGTTCCAAATGTGCACGACTTACGGTTCGATGAGGAGAGGGAAAGGTTCGCGATGTCCGCCCCGATCGTCAGTTGTCGGGAGTTGCGATGATATGAGATGAGTCCTGGGCGATGAAGCTGTGCTGCGTTGCCCTGATGATCCAATTTCACGTGTCCTGAAGTTCGTCAGGGCCTAGCGTCACGCTGGTGGTTCGGCGTCGGCGTTGGATCGGTGTCTTGTGTGATTGTATCAAATCACGTTCACAATTGTTCAATAAGTTCGTTTGTTCACTTCACTGTTCACAAGTTTGGATACTGTATCTGTAGTATCCGGCTCGAAGGACCATATGTTGACTCTCACAGTTTGCGTGGAGTCGATTATTTAGCATCAAGATGCCAACACGTTTTATAACAATAAATATAGTTGATATATTCAGTTCGGTTCGTACAAGTTCCACAGTTCAATAGCTCACAGTGCTGATGCGTACAATGTTCAATAGTTAATGTATAGTTCGTAGTTCTTAATTCTTAGTTCTTAGTTCAATTATAATTCACAAGTTCCAGTTCTAGTTCTAATTCACAAGTTCAATGTTCAATGTTCTTATCTCAACCTCGTCTCCTCAATACAAGTCCCTTAATAGTAACAGTGAGAGTCCTTAAGTACTAGACACCCTCGTTAGGCGTCGCCAAGAGGGTGGGAGGCATGCTATGTCAAGAGAGGTGGTTAATGTCACGCCCTCAGAGTTCGTGCGTCAGTCCTAAGTCAGGTAGGTTCATTCATTCAGATGTAACGGTGTCAGAAGGTAGTAGCTGAAGTACACGTGCGTCAGTTCTTGGTAAAGATTAGGATACGGCACTTTGCTATTGAGCAGAAAGCGACCAACATCGAAATATTCGCGTTTCTAGGTGGTAAACTAATAACATGCCAGATGTGAAAATGACCATTCTCAAAAATAGCTAGGGTTCGTCCGTATCATAAATTAAGTCGTTAGCTGTCCTTAACAGGCGGCGTTTCAATGCCATGCAGGAGATTTAAAATCAATCACAAGAGTTGTTAGACGAGATTACAAAAAATGATTTGCAAAATGCGTTTGAGACATGACAGCATCGTTGGGGTTACTGCATCAATACAAAAGGGGACTATTTCGAAGGAAATTCATAAATATATAAATTGGATAGCCGAATAAATTTTTATAAATACAGTCCGGTTTCTGCTTGATCACCCCTCGTATACGGCCGAATGAGAGAAAAGTTAGACAATAGAGGATACGCAAAAAGAAGAGACGAGATAATAGAAAAGAAAGGGAAATCGAATGTTTCAAGTAAACCACGCACGACACGGTGCAATACATGTGGGGCACGAGAACACGAACCAAGTAACTGACCAGAGCAAGGTAAAGGCTCTAAATATTGTAATTTCGAACATCTCGCTAATCGTTGTCTGAACACAAAGAGTAAACAAAAAGAAACGAATGTGAACTGTATTTTGAAAATGAAAACGACGCGCGTTATTACAGTGAATAATGTGACGAATAATGTCATGCATTAATACCGTACGGGATAATAATTGGACAAGATCTTCTGGTCAACGTGGATGTACAATTGCGACAACGTGAAATACCGAAAATAGAGAAGTCATCATCCGTAACCAGGGCCGAATTAGCCATATAGCAGAAGTAGCAAATGCTACGAGGGCCACGTTTCTGGGGGCCCCGAGCGTAGAGCAGAAAATGTTTAAAATTGTAAAATTTTGTAACAGCTCTGGCTACCGTTAACAGATATTTTTACTTCGAAGAAATGTTTTTCTAAAAATATTTCAAAAAACAAAATATCTTTGAAAATCTTTCTGTAAAATATGGTGTTCCGTCTGTAGGAATAATACGTGAGGATTGGTTTGGCCAGTTTATGACAGACATTAAGGAAAAGGCTATTTTTTAGAAAAAAGGCTTCGATCCTTAATATTTTTACCATTTGCCCGAGGCAATTAGTTTGCATTTTCTTTTCGCCCTCAATAGTCGAGTATAGGTCATACACTCTGCCTTTCCTGAAGGTTAATTAGAAAGGGGACTTTGCGCGGTGTCTTTTCTAAAACGTGCGAACCTGAGGGAAAGACCGCCGCGTTGCCAAATCACCGTGATCCTCGCGTCGCTACCTGTCATCGGCCTACCCTTTTCACGGAAAGCGCGCTCAGGGCGCAATGGAAGGGTAGCTGTCAGGTTAAAGAATCACGTTGATTGGCACATTAACGAATGTGAGCGAAAACCAATCAACGTGCTTCCTGGCCCTTCCGAGTGTCATCGTTCGGATATTCGGAAGCGGAAAATAGATTCAATCGGTCGTTCCTTCGAGCAACACAGATTCGTTTTAGCCAGCGTTCGGGCAAGACGAAGAGATCCATACTTGCTATCGTTCGGGCAAGCGGAATTATAGATTCGTACGGTCTTCCGCATAAGACACAACAAAGATTCGTGCTTGCTATCGTTCGAGCAAGAGAATCCTGCCGATCCTTAGCGTTACTTACGTCGACAATCGTTCGCGGTTGACGAAGTATTTTTCACGTATCGAAATCGAGCAACGGGTGCTAGCGTTCGAGCACACAACGCCTTGCTCACATTTGTAGAAGTCCATCGTTCGGGACTTCTCATCGTAATCGAATAGGTTACTCGTCATTAATTTGAAGGATAACAGTTGCAAAGTGTTCGTGTACCAGTTTGGTTAAGTCGGGCCTTACAACCCCGACGAGGAAGCACGGGCTTCCGCGTGAACGCGACGCGACATCGCGCGTACAGTTTGGTCCTGCGTATCGAGCAGGGCAACATAAGCGCGCGCGAACATATGGCCTCCTGGTAACATTTGCTACAGGCGCCGCGCTAGTTTAATCCGCCTCTGTTTGAAACTAAGGAAGTCTGTGGCATTTCAATTAAGGGAATCAACGAGATGGGAAAGGAAAAAGATGTTCAATGCCAAGATGCGTCGGCGGACGATACTTGTGAAACAGTATATAGTGAATTAATAAAATTATTGTGCGCCGATATGAACGAACTCGATATTAAACGGGATTGTTCCGTCCGGAAAAAGGGTCTTAGCGGGAAATCTTACAATTAGTTGGGACAATTTATAACACGTCGTAAATAATGCCTAGCTGTTTTCGTGATGTGCTACAAATTGTTGGTTTTGGTGGGTATAACTTTGTAAGAGTCAGGCACTACCTGCGACGGGACGGCGCCAGTAGATGGGCCTCTCAAGTGGTGGTGTGAATGTATTTATGGCTGCGAGTGAGAATGATCCGGGTATGTTTGGAAAAGTGTGACCGTGGACGAATCTTGGGTGGTCGAAAGAATGTTAGCGATGGATGCGAAGATTTTGAGTGCAAGTGAAAAAGGGATGTATGTGGAAAAAAGATGGAGCGATTGAGGGATGTGCATTTAAGCGAGTGAATGTTCGGGGCGCGAGAGATTGTGTGGCAAGAGGGCAGTAAGGAAAGAGAGCAGCGAGGAGAGACAGAGTGATTAAGAGTATTGTTTTAGTATTGTTAAAACTTCAGTAGTTATATTATTATTATTGTTATTTAATAAAACCAAATAATTCCCACGCGCCACAGAGCTCGATTATTCTGACAGAGACTTCAGAAAGTGTTAGTGTCTTCCGTGTTCTTCNTAATCCGCCTCTGTTTGAAACTAAGGAAGTCTGTGGCATTTCAATTAAGGGAATCAACGAGATGGGAAAGGAAAAAGATGTTCAATGCCAAGATGCGTCGGCGGACGATACTTGTGAAACAGTATATAGTGAATTAATAAAATTATTGTGCGCCGATATGAACGAACTCGATATTAAACGGGATTGTTCCGTCCGGAAAAAGGGTCTTAGCGGGAAATCTTACAATTAGTTGGGACAATTTATAACACGTCGTAAATAATGCCTAGCTGTTTTCGTGATGTGCTACAAATTGTTGGTTTTGGTGGGTATAACTTTGTAAGAGTCAGGCACTACCTGCGACGGGACGGCGCCAGTAGATGGGCCTCTCAAGTGGTGGTGTGAATGTATTTATGGCTGCGAGTGAGAATGATCCGGGTATGTTTGGAAAAGTGTGACCGTGGACGAATCTTGGGTGGTCGAAAGAATGTTAGCGATGGATGCGAAGATTTTGAGTGCAAGTGAAAAAGGGATGTATGTGGAAAAAAGATGGAGCGATTGAGGGATGTGCATTTAAGCGAGTGAATGTTCGGGGCGCGAGAGATTGTGTGGCAAGAGGGCAGTAAGGAAAGAGAGCAGCGAGGAGAGACAGAGTGATTAAGAGTATTGTTTTAGTATTGTTAAAACTTCAGTAGTTATATTATTATTATTGTTATTTAATAAAACCAAATAATTCCCACGCGCCACAGAGCTCGATTATTCTGACAGAGACTTCAGAAAGTGTTAGTGTCTTCCGTGTTCTTCAGTATCTTCCGTTCTTCCGTTCCTTCCGCTTTATTTCCGTCTCCCTCTCTCTCTCTTTTCCTCTCCCTTACAACTTCAAACGTAATAATATGTATATATTTATAAGGGTGAAACTAAAAATTCCAATTTATTCGTATTTTTTATTTATACCTATATTTTGTGTGTACAAATTTTTATGAAAATACTTCAATGTTTTATAAAAGAAATTTGCAAATTAATGTTAATTTGTAAAAAAAATTGTATAAACAAATGAATTTTTTGAAAATTTGTTTCTACCATATAATTGGTCTTTCGAAACCATACAATTTGTATTTTTAATTTTTTTTCTACGTCACATTGTTTTCCAGATATTCGTTAAAATATATTTTTTAACCCTACTTTAAGGACTGTTTTCACTCCTTCAGCATGGATGTTTGCAGATAAAAAAAAAGTGTCAAATATTTTTTCGAGTTCTATAACATTAAAATTTCATGAAAACCGGCATGTGTCATTTTGGTGATGTCCCTTGTTAGTCATATTTGAAGGCAACACCCTGTCAAACTACGTAAAAATCTTCGGTATTGTCAATATAAAAGTACATATGTATTTGGAAGCGGTAAAAGCATGAAGAAGCTGCATGAAATATGGCCACATTGCCAAATATTGCAAAAGTACCTTTATCTGCATGAGGTGTAACTGTTACTCAGAGGATCCAGAGGTATGTTTGCATTGGAAGGGGAACTACGAGACATGCTAGTCGAAAGCTTAGGTACAGTAAATCGGCAGGTTAGTAAACTCCAAAAGAGTTTAAAGATAAACCTAGATAGGTCCTTCTTCCTTCCACTAAAACAGATTCCCATGACAAAGGAATTGAAATTTAAAACATTAGGACATCCCAGACCTGCACTAAACCAAAATGCTTTTGTTAGACGCAAAGTTTAAACACAGAAAGTAAAAACAAAACCTCAACTGTTACTCTGGAGATTAGTAACTCAACATCGAGTACCTTGGAACCTTGTTACAAAGAGCGACTTCTATAACGACTAATAGATAGTACAAGAAATCAAACTCAACTTGCAGCTAGCACAAATGTAAAGGCAATAAACACACTCAATTTTAAGCAGTATAAAGGACCACACAAAAAAGTGTAATAGTAATCTACATTAAACAATTGAAATAAAAGATACAGCAGTGTCTAACACCATTAACGTTCCAGATAACCTCTTTTTAGATCAACCATTTAATTACACAGAATTTATAGTAGTCTTGGAACAATGTAAAGAGTCCTCTGCACCAGGTCCAAATAAATGGAAGCTCATTCTACTGGATATCTACAATGAATTATACTAATCTCAAACGCTACCGCAGGAATGAAAGGGGTCCACATGGTTTCTTATCCTTAAACAAAGTGGTCAAGGCCTAAGACCGATAATTTTGTCTTCCTATGCATGCAAGTTACTGGAGAGGCTAATGAACAACAAATTATCATGATGGCGCGTGTATAATAACCTATTGCCCAGCTCACAGTCGGGCTTCAAAAAGGACAGGTGCCGCACAGACAATATAAGAATTCTAACCACTCTGGTAAATATTGGATATCGCACCAACAAATACACCTTGGCAGCGTTCCTTGATATTAATCCTTTGCATTCTGAACCATCCTGGATGTTACCTAACAGCTATTCGGCGCCACTTTGTCACAGAAACGTGCATTTACGAACCTTCATATTATATAGAATAGTTTTCGTAAAATCCACTGACATTTTTTTTATATATCTTAGTAATTGTACCATATTTTGAGTTGATTTCTTGTGCCATTTCAACAGAAAACTTCAAGGAAACATGCATTTCTCAAAAAGTGGTGCTGGAATAAGTTGGTTCCCCGTAATCACTGATAAACTTTAATGTCCTATCAGAGGGGACATCCGAGTGATATGTTAGAATTACGATATCCCTTGAGAGGGGACAACGGAGTGCAAAGGGTAAATAGCGCATTTGACAATGTACAAAAAAACATCTTGCTGGACATACTCAATGAAATAGACATCGGCGATAAGATATATCATTTCACTGCTCAATGAATGTCTATCAGAACTATCTCTTTTCCAGCTAGTGAGCAGCTAGGAACCACATAGCAGAACCTGAGAGTTAATAAGGGAGTTCCACAAGGTGGAGGCTCGCTATTTTGAGCCCCCTGCTCTTCAATCTTTATACCAGAGGAATAATAGACAACATCCCAGAAAATACTTATATCACACAATATGCAGATGATATTGCGTTCATTGCACAAAACATTAACCTGAACACAGCCGGAGCTAATATCGAAGAAACAATACATATAGTAGATTTAACCTGGAAACCATTGGTCTTCAACTCTCGACTACAAAAACAGAACTGATATCCTTTAGGAGGTCATTCCTAAATAACCTCCTTTCTTATATCCATTACCCGTGGGCATAAAGGTGGACAATTACAGTATAAATTCCAAATCAACAGTCAAATTCCTAGGCAGTCGTGGTTTTGCCGTCGAAACGTACAGACGCGTTTACGGTATAGTTCACTTAAAGGTGTATTAGAGTCCTCGGTCAGTAAACAGTTCAGGTGTTTGCGGCTTTTGATTGTAACGGCGGTATCGCCAGCGAGCAATAACATGGCTCATGCGATCGAGCCATTCAAAATAACCCGTAACGGTGAAAATTACATTTTAAAACAAAGGCAAATCGAAGACAAAGAACAAAACAACAATTGGGTAAATGCTACACAAACTAAAAAACGTAAAATAATTCCTACGGGCGGAGCTACCGAAGCAGGACAATGGTTACAGGATATTCCACTCGGTAATACGTTTAGCTTACTTGAAGAAGAAGTAGATATGGACACGAGCAAGGGAACAACACCTCGTCCCACTAAACCACCTCCAATCTACGTGGATGCACAGATAATAGATCCTCTCATTGAACTATTAAATAACACTGCAGGTGCACAAAACTACACCCTAAAGCAAATAAAGTTGGATCAGGTAAAAGTACAAACAAATGATCCGGAAATGTTTCAAAAGGTATCGCAAGCACTTCGGCAAAAAAATGCAGCTTACCATACGTACCAACTGAAGACAGAAAAAAGTTACAAAGCAGTCGTTAGAGGTTTACATCCGAAAACCAATATTACAAACATCAAGACGGAGCTTGAAAAATTAGGTCACGTGGTAAGAACAGCGAGTAACATGACCAAATACGACACAAAGCAACCATTACCGCTATTTTTAATAGAACTTGAACCTAAAAATAACAACAGGGATATCTTTCACATTAACAAAATACTAAACACCATAGTACAAGTTGAACCACCTCGCCACAAAAAAGATATCCCACAGTGCATACGATGCCAGCAATATGGGCACACCAAAAACTACTGTAATAGAACTCCAGTATGCGTAAAATGCGCACAAAAGCATTTGTCATCCAACTGTCCATTAGTAGGTAAAATAGACACGGTAAAATGTTGCAACTGCAATGGAAATCACCCTGCCAGTTACAAAGGCTGTGAAATCAGGAAGCAATTACAAAAAAAGCTCTTTCCGCCACTAAGGCGCAGAACATACTCCCAACAAAAGTTACAACAAAATACTGCAGATGCTAATCCTGTACTCGAGTCGATATCAAATGTCAATCGCTACACTAAATTCACCGATATTCGAAGCTATGCGCAAGCAACTACCAATACAGTACCACCAAACGAACAATCTGGAAATAATAATTGGAATGATAATACAGAAACGAAGGAACTACTTAAACAATCCATTAAAAATTCAGAACTATTAGCAAAAATGATAATGGAACAAAACGCGATACTCAGGCAGCAAACACAACAAATAACAACAATGTTACAACTACTTACAAACACGTTAAGTCGCACATAAAAATGGCAGCACTGAAAATAGCATTTTGGAACTCCAACGGCCTTCAGCAAAGAGCCTT
Source organism: Ctenoplectra terminalis (assembly GCA_019453375.1). Classification (NCBI taxonomy): domain Eukaryota; kingdom Metazoa; phylum Arthropoda; class Insecta; order Hymenoptera; family Apidae; genus Ctenoplectra; species Ctenoplectra terminalis. The sequence continues at coordinate 43,602 of SMSQ01006098.1, forward strand.
GGAAACAAGAACATTCTTGTACAACAACAACATTGATGTACTTCTCATTTCGGAAACTCATTTTACCACAAAAAGTTACATAAAAATCCCATATTACACTATATACGACACCAAACATCCATCAGGAGACGCACATGGAGGCACTGCAGTTATAATAAAGAATGATATTAAGCATCATCTACATAGCCAATTCATTCACGAACACATTCAAGCAACAACAATTACAGTCCAAACTGATAATAATGCGTTTCAAATCTCAGCGATATATGCACCACCGAGACACAAAATGACTTCAGATAAATGGCACGAATACTTCGAAACTCTGGGCTATAAATTCATTGCAGCGGGCGACTATAATGCCAAGCACACCATGCGGGGCTCAAGAATCACCATGAATAGAGGTAAGACGCTCGAAGTAAGCATCAGAAATAATAACTATAGCATATTGTCAGCAGGAAGTCCAACACACTGGCCGTCAGATACAAACAAAATTCCGGATGTACTTGATTTCGCAGTCGTAAAAGGACTGGATATAAGCAAACTGAACATAATATCTAGCCTCGATCTTAGCTCTGACCATACCCCACTAATAATATTCTACACTGGTAAACCAACATGCTATAATAATGTAGCAACACTTTGTAACAAAAGTACTAACTGGGAAAAATTCAAAGCACTAGTTGAAAGCAACATTAACTGCAATATCCCACTCAAAACACCTGAAGATATTGAGCAAGCAGTAACGATGTTAACAACAATCATACAAGAAGCTGCCTGTGCTTCTACCACCTTCAAACCAGTGCATAGACACAATAAAACAGTTCCACCAGATGTTCTCGACAAAATTAAAGAAAAACGAAAAGCAAAAGCAAAGTGGCAAAAACACAGAACTATAAATAACAAGAAATATCTAAATAAAGTGACAAAAGATGTAAAAGTCAGCATAAGTAGTCACAACAACAATGAATTTGCAAAATTTTTGGAATCACTTTCTGCACACGAAAATACTAACTACTCCTTATGGAAGGCTACTAATAAAGTAACAAAAGCAACAAAAGCAGCTCCAACAATTAGGAAGGTAGATGGAACTTGGGCAAGAAGTAATAAAGAACAGGCCGAGGAATTTGCGAACTATCTCCATAATACATTCACACCGCACAGTATTAACACTAGCACCATAGATAATCACGTAGATGCAATCACATTAAATACAGATACGATAAACCTTACAATAGAGGAACACTACTCCATACCAATCGTAACTGCCAAGGAGGTTCATGACAACATAAAAAACATCAAAAACAGTAAGTCTCCAGGCTTTGACCTTATTAATGGAAAAATTTTAAAACAGTTACCGTCCAAGGCAATACGACAAATCACAATAATCTACAATGCAATTTTAAGAGTACAGTATTTTCCGTCCATGTGGAAGATAGCGGAAATTATAATGCTGCCAAACCCTGGTAAAGATCCGCAACAAACCTCATCATACAGGCCAATATCGCTTCTTCCAATACTCTCTAAAATACTCGAAAAAATAATATACAATCGTCTTAAGCCCATAATAGTTGAAAAAAAAACTAATACCAGACCACCAGTTTGGGTTCAGAAACAAACATTCTACCATAGAGCAAACTCATAGACTCATCAACGAAATACTTAAAGCAATGGAGGAGAAACAGTACTGCTCAGCCTTCTTCATGGATGTCGAAAAAGCATTTGATAAGGTATGGCATGAAGGACTATTACACGCAATAAAAACACACTTCCCCACACAAATATATAATATACTTGCATCGTATCTAAAGGATCGGACCTTTACCGTAAAAATCAAAGGCACGTACTCTAAAATCAAAATTATTAAAGCAGGCATACCCCAAGGAAGCGTCCTAGGACCCATACTATATACACTATACACAGCTGATATCCCAGTCACCGACAAAACCAAATTGCTAACATTTGCTGATGACACCGCAGTACTAGCTACGCATAGTGATCCAAAAGTAGCGGTCATGATGCTACAAGAACACATTAATAAAATAGAAAAATGGCTCACAGAAAAGAAAATCAAAGCAAACGCCAACAAATGCAATCAGATCACATTTATACTCTGCAAGAAGCAATCACCGCACGTTAAACTTAACAACATGGTTATCCCTCAAACTAAACGAGTAAAATATCTAGGGCTCCACTTGGATTCAAGACTCACCTGGAAACATCACATTCAAACAATAATAAACAATATACGAATTAAACGGCGACAAATGTGCTGGCTAACAAGCCGCAAATCCAAGCTCAGCACTGAAAACAAGCTAAAAATTTATAAAACAATCATAAAACCAATATGGACCTATGGAATTCCATTATGGGGAATAGCTGCAAAAAGCCATACGACAAAACTGGAATCACTACAATCACAAATACTAAGAACAATAGTTAATGCACCGTGGTACTTCAGGAATGACGACATACGCAAGGACCTAAAAATCCCAGCAGTCAAGGAGGAAATAATCCGATGTGCAAAGAAACATAAAGAAAAAGTTAAAACTCATCCTAATCAACTAGCTGCGGAGTTGTACACAACCCGTACCAGAAGAAGATTAAGAAAACTACATCCAGCTGACATCTAAACTAATATCATACAATGTAACAAACACGCTGCGGTGGCACTTCAATGGAATCTGTCACCCACATGTTACACAAATCATACCATATACAAGAATTTACCAAATGTCCAATGGACAAATTGTAAAGGAACAGTGAAAATATATATAAAAAAAAAAAAAAAAAAAAAAATTCCTAGGCCTCAAGTTGAACGACAGGCTTAGTTTTAAAGATCATGCATCACACTGCTATAGGGTCCTGAATATAAGTACATCCCTGAGAGGGACATGGTGGGAATGCCATTCTCAAACTCTAATAGCTATCTACAAGCTCTTAATCAGGTTAAAAATAGAATTATGTGGTACTAACCCACAAACATAAAAATACGAAATAGACTGAAAAGAATCCAAAATGAAGCCTTAAGGTTGGCGATGGGTTATAAGAGATTTATACCGATAAACGTAATTCTGGTGAAAATAAAATTTTTAACTTTAAAGAATCGAGCCACGACAGTATTATAACATACATTCCTCGCGTCAAAATTTTATATGAGACACTCTATAATATACATACAAGCCGATATCGCTATAAGGTCATCGGTCGCTCGACGGCTGACGAACGATATTACCATAACAAAGATGGTTGCATTAGTAACATCTGGATACACAGCATTCGATGTATTAGTCAAGTCTGTATGTTACAATTCTCAAAAAGAGTATAAATATACGTTATTGAAAATAGTGTTGCAGTTAAGTATTATTTGAATAATCATTTCCTATCAAGTTCACTACTACTGCATTGATTAATTTATTCAACATTGTTTTCATCCGCAGTTAATTCAATAAATGGAATCAGTATCACTAATGCTTAGTGATATCAATGATGCTTAGTTTCTACAAAAAAATAAATTTATATAATGCATAACATACACATTTCAGAAGTTTTAAAACGTTTGGACAATATCTCTTGTAAAGTTCTTCCACTTGAGCTCCACAATTTACACACTGATACATTATCAAATTGTTTTCTTTTTACCTCTTCTTCATCTCAAATACATGATTAGTTCATTCTCTAATATTTCGGCATCGCCTGAAATCAAATATATAAAAGACTTAAAATAACAATATCATTTTATTTTCATGACAAATTAAAAATTTGATTATGAGGAAGCAAAGAAAGGATTATGAATTACTGCCTGTTATTAAAAAATGATAACTACAGATTATACTTAAAAGTAACTATTTAATATAAAAATATGAGTTTCGAATTGCGCCTGCCAGACAAAGTACCGTCTCAGTTCTCGGTTCTAGTTTTAGGGTTTTTCAGAAAATGATAGAATTTCAAGAGGACAAGAGAAACAAGTTTAGGTCGAAGGGTGAAAGAAAAAGTGGCCACGAAAGCGCGAATTTGTATAGGTTTGGTCGCCAAATGTACGCAATGAGATTGGCCAGACCTGTATGAAACGCTGGGTGATAAAATGCGTGTAAAAACATACACAGGAAATGGTTGATAAAAAAAAAAAAAAATTAAAAAAGCGTAGTTTTAAGAAGAAATTGCTGTCTTTGAAAAGATTATTAATACACATTTAAATCGATCCACTCGAATATTTTCCGAACTATTTTTTTTTATTCAGGTTTTAATGACGCATCGATAGTTTGGTCATTAGCAATAGCTGTAACTAACAATTGGTCTATTTAATTTCATAGTATAAAAGAATTTCTTTTAGATAAATAAGGGTAGTATCAACGTGGATGTTAAATCTGTGTTTGATTGGAGCTAGTGTTCTTTTTCTTTGAGTTTCGAATCGTTTGCATTCGTATAGAATGTGATTCGCAGTCGTTACAGAGTGGTGGATCCGATTTCTTAAATAAGTATTCATGGCTGATTTTTGAGGGTCCAGTTTATGTTTTCAGGCTTTCCACTTCGTGCTTTGAGTAGACATTTTTTGGTAAAAATCTTGGGTCGGGTACTCGAATTCCATATTCTATTCCATTCTTCTTTTTCATTGTTGTGTATCGTCCTAAGAAGATCTTGATATATGATTGGAATTTTAACACTAGAGTCAACTTCTTCATTCCCTTCAATTCCTGAATGAGAAGAAACCCATACAATTGTTACTTGTTTGTTGGAAATAGCTATTTCTGTGCAGGTTTCTTTGATTATTTGAATACTTTTGTATTTTTTGCACAAGTATTTTGAATAGCTTGGATTGAACTCATTGAGTCCATATAAATAACCAACAAGGAACGGTTGTCAAAGTTAGCAGCTGATGTACACGTGTGTCAGTCATCGGTAGTAAAGATTAGGATACGGCAATTTGCTGTTGAACAGAAAACGATGAACGCCGAAATATTCGCCGGTTTCTAGATCGTAAACTAATAATATAATATGCCAGATGTGAAAATGACCATTCTCAAAAATAGCTGGGGTTCGTCCGTATCATAAATTAAGTCGTTAACTGTTCTTAACATGCCGCCCACCTAGAACAGCTTGTTTTCAATTGATTTCAGATTAATTTATCACTTATGCTAGAAATCTGATTTGTAATATGATCAGTAATGCTAACTTGTAACTAACGATATATACACAGGCAGTGCGAAGTTCATAATAGTTACTTAATACTAATTTCGTTTCGTCCTTGTGCCGCAACGGTTGAATCTTCCTCGATTGGTAGGATGCTGATCTTGTCGATTGGCCATTTTATGATGCCATTGGATATTTTAATCGATACCACCCTAGTGCAGTTATCCTTGCCAGTGTGGAGTTTAGTGATACGGCCCATTTTCCATTTGAGCGGTGGAAGATTGTTATCCGTCGCAACAATCAAAGTGCCTAGACCAAAGTTCGTTTAAGTAGTGGCTCGCCATTTGGTTTGTTGTTGCATATGGTGAAGGTATTCGGAGTACCATCGCTGTCAAAAGTGCTGTAACATTCTTTGAAGGTGCTGGTACCTATTTAGCCTGTTTTCTGGAACATGTCGCAAGTCAATTTCAGGAAGTGCGGTTGACGAATCTACGATTGAGAAGTGTCCGGGTGTTAATGGAGATAGGTCAGTAGGATCATCGGAAAGAGAATATAGTGGACGGGAGGTTAAGCATGCTTCGATCTGCGTTAACATGGTATATAATTCGTACGTTAATTTGGTTTCATCGATGACTCGTTTTAAGTGGTGTTTGGTGGATTTAACCGCTGCTTCCCATAGTCCTCCAAAATGCAGAGCATGTGGAGGAATCAGGTGCCATTCGATCCTGTGGTTACTCAAAAAATTACGGATTCGTTCGTTGTGTTTGCTGTCGTAAGCAGTTTAAAAATGCGTCGGTACTTAAATCCCTAGCTAGTTCTAGATGAACTGCTTTGGTAGAGGAACATATAAATATACAATGGTATGCCTTCAATGTGATTTTTGTACGAGTTGGTTCTTTAATGGTGATCGGGCCGGCGTAGTCAACACCGCAGGTAAGAAAGGGTCGTGTTGGATTAACCCGAGCGGCAGGTAGATTTCCCATTACGTGGCTCGGACTCGTAGGCTTATTCTTGAAGCATCTGATACAGTGACGAATCGCATTCCTTACTTCTTCTACCTGACATCGGCCAATATCGTTTGCGAATTGCATGGAGCATTGTTTGTCCTCCAGTATGTAGTAGGCGTGTATGTTCCCATAATATGAGTAGTTTCGTGAATTGGTGTTTCGAAGGTAACAGAATTGAATGCCGATGGCCGAATGGAATTTATGCTGCAACGAGCCTACCGTCCACCCTAATTAATCCATTTTCATCGATAAATGAATTTAGTTCACAGAGTTTGCTTGACTTCGAAACTGGTTGTCTCTTCGTAAGTCGTTGAACATCCCCTGCAAATGACTGTGCCTGAAGTGTACGTAGCAGTATGGTTTCTGTCCTGGATAATTCTTCTGTTCCGGGCGTCGTTGAGTACTGCAGGATTTGTGTCTCTCTTGGAGATGCATTCCGGTTGCCAATCTTATTTCTAATCTTATTTGTAAATCGCAGACAATATGACATTACACGGAGTAAGCGGTTGAACGTTTAGAAGTGGTTGCATATGTCATCGGTTATCATTGTCGTAAGGAAATAAGGTACCTGCGTGCCCTCGCGACTATCCATTGACGTTGGTGGAGGGGCCTGTTGCGATGGCCATGTGGAACGGTCTTGTTTCAGCCAGGAGGATCCAGTCCACCACATTTCGCAATTTATAAGAGCAGATGGGTTAATGCCTCTCGATATGATATCAGCAGGATTTTCATCTGACGGTACATATGACCAGATTCCGTCTTCCATTTGTTTGGTAGGGTCTTGATCCAATCTAGGGTTACTGTGGAATCATACCAATAGTACTCATTGTGGCAGCTCGATAAGGAAGTTCTGACCTTTGCACTCAGTTGTGCAAGTAATAATGCTGCACATAGTTCTAATCTTGGTAACGAAATTGTTTTAAGCGACACCACTCGTGATTTCGCACACAACAACTATGTGGTCGAGCATCCTCCCGCGTGTGACGATCTTAGATATATGAAGGCGCCATACGCCCTTTCGGATGCATCGCAGAATCCATGAATTTCAGTCCTTTGGGGTTGGTGCGAAACAGCTCTTCGTGGAATGATTATCTCATTTATTGACTGCAATTCGTCACGGAAGCTTGTCCATTGAGTATGTAAGTGCTGAGGTAATTATTTATCCCAAGAAATTTGCAATTGTCGTAGTTCTTGTAGGATCAGTTTTGCCTGAACTGTGGCCGGTCCAATCAGTCCGAGGGAGTCGAAGATTTGTGACACGTCCGAGAGGATTGTTCGAAGCATCGACGCGGCGCGTGTTGTACAGTGAAGTGAAGATTATCTGGTTGTGACTGCCAAAATAATCCAAGCGTCTTCGAGTCCTTGCTGCTGTCACCAGAATTCTGAGTTCGAATTTGTTGTTTTGCTGTAAAATGTGGGGGTGGTTTGAGGCCCATTTTCGTAATACAAAACCAATCTCGTGCATTATGCCTTCTAGGCCTTCCTTTAACTTAATTGCTTCCTGTAGATTATCTGTTCCAGTGAGGAGGTCATCCACATAAAAGTCTTGCGTAATGACTCGACTCAAAGTTGGATTACCTTGTGCACATATCTCTCCGGTGTGTTGAAGTGCTCTGGTAGCAAGGAAGGGAACTGATGCTGTCCCATACGTAACGGTGTTCAACTCGAATTCCTTAATTGGCATGGAGCTATTCTTGCGCCATAAAATTCTTTGGAAACTGCTTTCTTCATTTTTTATTCGTATTTGGCGATACATCTTTTCAATGTTGGCAGATAGAAGTATGTGTACGTATTTATAGATATATGTACTTATGAGTTCGAAAACGTAATAAAATTGATACAAGATCCTGCTATACCACGGGTCCTACAAATTGTACATCATTCAGCGACAATCTTGATGTACTCTACGCAGAGCCATCAAATACCACGCGCAATTTCGTGGTGCTACTGCTTTCCTTTATTACGGCATGATATGGTAGATAGTACGTCTTTGGTTCGTCGAGTGGTGTGGTAGTGACTTCTGTCAAGTGTCCAAGCGCTTCATACTCATCCATGAACGCAATGTATTGCTCTTTGATGTGCGGCTGTTGTTCAAATTTGTGTTCCAGGTTGAGTAATCGTTTCTTTGCTTGCTGTTTCGAATCCCCCAGGTCCTTTGAAGATTCCTTAAAAGGAATCGAAACTATATACCGCCCATCTGAAACGCGGTTTACCGTTGATTTGAAATGTCGTTTGCAATAATTCGATCTGTTGTGATCAATTCGCGGAATATGTTCTATCTCCCAAAATTTCGCCATTTGTTCGTTTAGTTGTTGATTCGTGACCATGTGACAAGTGGTGTTCGTTGATGTTCGATTGTTCACAATGTTCCAGGAGTCCAGATTCCCCACTACAACCCAACCGAGTTGAGTTTTCTGTAAAGATGCGTTTCCTAGTCCTAGTGAGTGTCATCCTATACATAATAAATCATAATTCAACGTATACATAATCATACATAATTCAACGTATTACTGTACGTTTCTTATTATTATTGGTCTTTATAGGTTTGGAGCTTTCTCTCGCTGTTGTAATATATAATGATTGAGTTGATGATTTTGATCTTGATCGATGATTTTTTATAGAATGTTGAAAGTTATTAATCTCTAGCTATTCCAGTTCATTTTTTTTAGGTTCCACTGGCCAGTGGATCTTTTTTGAACGATGGGGACAGAGTCTTCGAATGACATTTTTTATAGCAAAATGATCGCTGACCTGGAGGTCATCTAAGGTCGTCTATTTCATGAGATGCCCAAGACTACTATTACAAATCGATAGATCTATTGCGCTGAAAGATCCTGAACTTACAGTAAAGTGAATTACAGTAAATTGGATTTCCAGAATTGGGTAGAATAGGATTTGGATTCTATTGAGCGTATCGTGAACGCTCTGATCCAATTTCGAATTAACGAAGGTTGGATCTGGTTGAGATTGAGTTGATTGATGGTCTTGCCGAATGTCTTCGTTTTAGATTCGAAAGCGTCTGTTGACGATTCGAAAGCTTACTGAAAACGATTTGATACTCTCGGAAACGATTCGATACGTTCGATGAATTTCTGAGTTCCGTGTTCTCGATTCAAATGCTTGTTGAATTCGGTTTTTCCGATTCAAATGCGCGATAAGTTGTATCGATCGATGGATGGTTCCGTCTCTTTAGTTGATGTTTCGCCTGTCGATTGATCTGTCGTCTCTGTATTGATGATCGTCTCTCGATAATATTTCGTCTATCCGAGTTGAAGGCGTGCTATCTTCACGACGATTTGGGAAGAGTAGGTTCGCTGAGATTTGAGACACGCAGATTGGATAGTGAAGATTTCGAGAATCAGCGAGGGAGGTGGTCGTAGTGACGATTGGAAGAAAAAATGACGTAAAGAATGATCGCCCTCTGGCTGTTTGACAGTAGCAGGTAGAGAATACACCTACGGGTGCCATGTGCGCGATCCTCCGGGTATCTCACAATCAGACCATAAACGTAGCACACAATACACTTGCGAAGCGCGTCGATCCCGAACACAGCATGCTTGAAAATAAGGACTCGAGTGTAACTAAATGTGCATCTCTAACAACCAAATGTACTGACAAACTACGAGAAAACTATTCTTTTAGGATTAACGTTATGGTGATCGATTGCATTGTAAATTGACTTCTGCTTCGAACAATTTCCAAATTTCCTGTGCGTTATGGTTATTGCTGTGTACTTGAAAATTTCGAGATCGTTAAGGGTCGCACGAAGGCCCACGAATGCTTCTTTTGACTGGTAATTGCGCGCTGCAACAAATTGTATAGCAACTTTTCTATGATTTTTCCACGGCTCTCTGTCCTGTGTGATCTCCAAATGTGGCGATGGCTGTTAAAGTCGCTTACGAGCAATATAGGGGGAGGCATTTGTTTAATGAGATTGTTCAGTTTTTTCAGATTGAGCGAATGGCTATTGGAAATGTAAAAATTACATATTTGTAGTTTTTTAAGGAGGGAAACACTCATTGCTACTGGATCCAAGTCGACACTCAGCTTGCGTGACTTTCGTTGATTCTATTTTTAGTGAAAAAAGAGTAACCTTTTAGGACTGATATGCTAGAAATTTTTAAAATTAGTTTCTTGAAGGCACAGGATTTCTGGTACATGTTGGTTTAGAACAGGTATGTCAAGCATGCGGCCCCCAAGACCTTTGGTATTCTACATGTTTGATTCAATTGTTTAAATACAGGCGTACACACACCTGATTTCTAGACTTCAAGAAATGTGAAAATAAATTTTACCTATTTACTTCTTCTCTATCGATTGATGCTGAAACTGTTAATAACAATTTAAAGTAACTGGAATCAATCGAAATTCAGTGATTCCGTATTGAAATAAAAATGTATAAATGTGGGAATTTCAAACTTCTATAATTATTTATTAGTCGACCGATTTCCCAATGTGTTATGTGCAATTAGGTGTATTTTAGCTATATTCTAAAAAGAACAATTTTCAACTTAAAAAAAAAAAAAAAAAAAATAAAACTGCGGAAACATCAAGATTAACAGACCAGCATGTGCAATCAATTTTAAAAGTAGCTACAGCTCAACAAATTTAACTAAATTTTGAAGATTTGATTAATGAAAAACGTTGTCAAGTTTCTTCAAAAATATCATATGATATAGCTTTATTTAAATTGTTGGATGATCAACTTAAGTACACACGCCTAATCACACCGAAACAGATAACCGCAAACATAGAACCAAAGTACTGTCTGACTCATTGTTAGTGAAAATAGGAGAAAACGAGTGAAATTCGGCAGGGAACATTTGAAAAAAGATTTTGAGTTCTGGAAACAAGTCATTTTATCTAACGAGTCAAAATTTAATATATTTTCATACGATGAAAAAATAACTGACCGAGCTACATGTTGACATCAATTGTACGAAATTCATCTTTCATTGATGAAACTGTGGATAAATGAGGATATTTATATATACTAAAGAACAATTTGAAACAAAGTACAAGAAGAATGAAAATTTTTAACAATTTAAAATTCTACGCCGATAATGATCCAAAGTATACACATATATTGCAATGAGTTGGTTATTATACAATTGCCCCAAGGTTACGCAAATAAAAAAAGTATCCAGACTTTAATGTCATTGAATATATATGGTATCAATTGGAGAAAAAAAAGTTCCTCAAAGACTACAAATGATAGAAAATAATCATGGTTTCCCCATTAAATATGAAAATTCAATTTTTATGTTTCGATTAACTAATAATAGCGTTCGGTTTTATATGCACGATTTTTAGCGACGGGTGATTGTTGTACATTATTTTTACATATTGTTTGATATACTCGTGGTCGATCCGGCGATCGGTCGAGTTTGGTCGAATTTGCACCTGATGTGCCGACTAAGACTACTCGAAGGACCACTCCCTTTTGCAGGGAGACAAAATAACTAAGTTCTATGTTCAGCGACTGTATTTACAAAGTTACTCCTCTTGTGGAGTCTGGTGTTGGTTGCGTGAAGGCTTATTGAATTCTAAAAACTATAACTATTTACAAGTCACACGATGCCTCGGAAGAGGTGCATCGGCGGGGATGAGGGACACGGATTGGTCAATTACAATTTCGGAGTAAGACGTTGGAGGTGGCAAAAAACTATGCGATTGGTGTATACAAAAAACGAAGCTAACGAAACTACGCCTCCAAGTCGACGGTCACTCTCAAGTACCGATAGACCCTTGAGTGACGCGCGCGGGAAATCCGTGTCCCCTTAACAATGCCGCAGCAGGTAATAAATTTGGGAGACGCTCCGAAGCCGTTGAAACATTCTAAACTAAACAAATGTGGGCAAATCTGGCATGCAGCTGATGANTCTTCAAACCAGTGCATAGACAAAATAAAACAGTTCCACCAGATGTTCTCGACAAAATTAAAGAAAAACGAAAAGCAAAAGCAAAGTGGCAAAAACACAGAACTATAAATAACAAGAAATATCTAAATAAAGTGACAAAAGATGTAAAAGCCAGCATAAGTAGTCACAACAACAATGAATTTGCAAAATTTTTGGAATCACTTTCTGCACACGAAAATACTAACTACTCCTTATGGAAGGCTACTAATAAAGTAACAAAAGCAACAAAAGCAGCTCCAACAATTAGGAAGGTAGATGGAACTTGGGCAAGAAGTAATAAAGAACAGGCCGAGGAATTTGCGAACTATCTCCATAATACATTCACACCGCACAGTATTAACACTAGCACCATAGATAATCACGTAGATGCAATCACATTAAANTATTGTTACAAATTTATTTATTATAAACAAAACTGTTCGATTATTCCTAATATTAGTTAAATAGAAACTATTTATTTAAGGCAAAAATAAGTGTCGCTGTTCTTAGGAATGTCTTTGTATAAGTCCGGGTAACGTCCTGTACTCTCTTCTGTAGGAGGCGACCGGCGGATAATCCTGCCGTTCTCTCCTCTAGTGAGTGACCCAGGTACGAGTCCCAGTACTCTCTTGCGCTGCCAAGACATCCGAAAGCTAAGCTTCGTGCTCTCCTTCTCTAATGGGCGACCGTGGCGTTACCTCGTTCTTTCCCAGAAGAGTGCGGCAAAAATGCCATTTGCGGGCTGCCGCGACAGCGGTATTTATATTTCATCGTTACTAATGAAGCGCAAGTTTTTAGTTAAGAAAGAGAATTCCACTGGTAAAGACGTTGCTTGTGTGACGAATACCTTGTTGACGCCCGAACCTGAATCACTCTTAGACACTGCACACAGCATCAACCGTACTTCGCCCGCAAAATAAGATAAATTTCACTACGGACGAATCTTCCATTGGGACTACGGTTACTTCAGACGACAAAGGAACTACGGACCTATCCGAAAAAAGCTAATACTGGCTTTTACACGATACCGTACCAGAAAGAACAGTTTCAATTCCGACGACTCTGACAAAATGAATCCGATCGATCCAAAGTCTCAACAAGCCACGGTTAGTACGATCACTATGGATCAAAACCTGTTACGACAAGTTCTGGATCGTATGCAACGTGCAGACGAAATATTTAAAATCAATTTTGAACTCCTAAATAAAGAAAACGAAAAATGAGCGCAAGAAATTCAACAATTAACACAAGCTCTAAAACTCGCGTCAATTAGTGAATCAAGCAAAAGGTCATCCTCTACCCTCACCGACAATGATAGCGAAATGGAATCCGTAATCGCTAGAACTGCTCGAGAAGAAACCTCAAGAAGAAACTCAACCGACGATGAAGAAGAACAAGCTACCTGACAACCTTTCCACGATGAAGGAACTGGAACACTCAGAGCCCGGGAAGCCATAGAACTCATCCCAATCTTACGAGGTAAAGAGAGGAGGAGACTTCATAAAGAATGTCAGGTTTGCAAGAAACCAATGCAATCAAAAAATTCTTCTTCTACGCTTAATACTCGTAAAGAAAGTAACCGAACAATCCGAAAGAAGTATACGATTCCTATAAATAAATAAATTCGAGGATTTGTACACAGCCTTACGACAAAATATATCAGTACCCAGCACTGTTTCGAGCTGCCGCGATAAATTGCGCAACATACGACAAGGAAATACCGAAAGCGTACAGTCATACAATCTGCGTTTCAGACAAGCACTGAACGAACTGATTTACGCATTGCAAAACAAACACACTAAACCTATGAGCCGAAGAATTGCCATTGATAAAGAAATGGAGGATTCAATCAAGACCTATACATTTAATTTACGAGACGACATTGGACAATACGTCATCCCAAATCAGCCGGAATCACTCTTGAAAGCCCAGAACTTCGCCTCTGAAATGGAAATGCATCTGAGAGAACGACAGATCAGAAGGAAGCCTGCCGAACGACTAGTCGCTATGCGACCACTACCAACGCGACTTGCCCCATCCAAGCCAACAGCGAACAGATACGAGAAAAGATTCAACATATTTGATCGACAACCGCTGGCAGAAAAAACCTCCCTCAAATGCACCAAATACGGAAAGATAGGAACCGTGGATAAATGCTATGTGCGAAATTTTTCAACGGCCAGCCAAAGAAACCTACCGCCTCCGAGAGTAAACCATACTATGGAAAAAGAACTCGCGGACTGGGACGAAATCATGGAGCAGAAAAAAATGGATCAACAATACGAATATACTGCACAACCCGAAACGAACTACTCACAGTCGGAATACGAAGACCAACCAACGGAATTTTAAGACGAATGTTAATAGATACAGGAGGCGGAATTAACCTCATAAAGGAATCCATGACCGGACCCCATCCCATAGAACCTTCGAAACCTATATCCTTCCTAATGGGAAATGACAGACACATGACAGACAAAATCACACCAATTAAAATCTTAGGCAAAAACAATATTTTTCACGTAGTACCAGACGAATTCCTTTTGATAGAAGATGGACTAATAGGACTACCCTTACTACAGAATTACAAATATTCAATCTCTAATAATTCAATAACACTTGATAATCAAACAATATATTTTCAGAAACCAAAAATAGAACCACTACAACCAGAAGAGAAAAGAATACATTTTGTATACAATATCCAAGGAAAGCCAACGACAGTATGCTTCTACAATACTGGTAACCGCATCCACCATGTTTATAATGAAATCGACATAAATTACAAACCATTGGATCGGATTCCTAAATTTAAACAAGTAATTAGAACAAGTCATATCGAAAGCGCTATGCGAGAACCTATAGAAAAAATCCTAATATCCTATTTAGACGTATTTAATCTAGAAACCGATACTTTACCATGCACGACACTAATAAAACATGCAATAACATTAAAATCAGAGAAACCAATTAACATTAAAAACTATAGACCTCTGAAATGTCATAAGAAAGAAATCGAACGTCAGGTAAACGATATGTTAGAGAAGAATATTGTAATAGAAAAATTGGACAGCCCATATAATGCACCTGTCTGGGTTGTACCTAAAAAAGCAGACGCATCAGGTAAACAAAAATGGAGAACTGTCACTGACTTCAGAAAATTAAATGAATCAACAGATCAAGATGCTTATCCTTTACCGAACGTTGACGATATTCTCGATCAATTAGGAAACGCCAAATTTTTCTCTGCGCTTGACTTATCATCAGGATTTCATCAAATTCCCATGTCAAAAGGCTCTAAAAAATATACAGCCTTTATTACACCACAAGGACACTTCCATTATAACAGAATGCCTTTCGGACTAAAGAACGCCCCAGCCACTTTTCAAAGAATGATGGATACCGCATTACGAGGACTAGTAAATAATCATTGCTTTGTCTACCTCGATGATATAATAATTTTCGGATCTACATTACAAGAACACAATAAAAACTTAGCAATGGTATTACAGAGACTCAGAGAATTAGGTTTGAAAATACAACAAGACAAATGCGAATTTCTTAAATCAGAATTAAAGTACCTAGGGCACTTAGTCACAGCCGAAGGAATAAAACCAAACCCTAAGAGAAATTAGAAGCAGTAAATGACTTTAAAACACTCAAAACTCCTATCCAAGTAAAATCGTTTCTTGGTCCAGCAGGATACTATAGAAAATTTGTTTAAAATTTTAGTAAAATCACAAAACCATTGACAGAACTCACAAAGAAAAACATACCCTTTCATTGGACGGATAAACAACAAGACAGTCTAAACACTTTAAAAAACGCACTATGTAATGCACCAGTACTAAAATATCCTGATTTCAATAAAATATTTACATTGACTACAGACGCTGGTAATGAAGGACTACGGGCAATACTCTCACAAAACGGACACCCTTGCTGTTACATTTCTAGAACTTTGAACTCGCCCGAAAAGAACTATAGTACAACAGAAAAAGAATTACTTGCAATAGTTTTGTCAATAAAATGCTTACGACAATACCTACTTGGACGAAAATTCACTATACAGACAGACCATCAGGTTTTAAAATGGTTAAAAGATTGCAAAGACCATCACACACCTCGCGACTCATGAGATGGAAACTAAGACTCGAAGAATACGATTATGACATAGTATACAAAAAAGGCAAAGAAAACAAAACAGTCGACGCACTTTCGCGAATATTCCCTATAATAAAAGACGAGAAAATAAGAACAAGGATATTCATTGATCACACTAACGCCTACAGTGAATGGAAAGAAAACTCACAAATTTTTACGAGCAGTATGACGGAAGAACCCAACAGTGACAAATTTTCACAACTAACCAAAGAAAGACTTGGACCATATGACGAACGAAACTGGCTAAATAAACTGCATGAAATCATTAGTAAAACCACTAACAAAAGAATCTTCATAGGTATAAAAGACAACGAGATAACTCCGCTAGAAATAGTTAATATCAGACTAATGTCAGCATACTTTGCCACCATATTTCAAAAAAAAAAGAAAAAAAAAATAGAAAAGAAATAGAAAAAAAATAGTGTTCGCAAAGGATCCGATCAAAAGGTTAACACCTGAGGATATTATACAAATTATTACTGAAAATCATAACGGTACTATTGGACACTTAGGAATCCAAAAGACTTATAAAAGAATTAGAGAAAATCATACATGGACTAATATGTTTGCCGACATAGAGAAATACATTAATGAGTGCACTGTATGTTAACACATTAAGGACCGCTCACGAGTTTTCTCGTGTTTCGCGTTCCGTCTGTTACGGATGTAACCGAAATAACGAAATAACCAGTGTTTTCTACACGCTGTCTTTAGATGTCACCTACTGTGATACATTATATCTACTTTGTGTATTTAAGTGTGTATTTACATGAATAGACAATGTATCAAACTTGATGATTAAATCCTTGGTCTTCCAAGAATCTAACAAAGACCATTGATGGTTCTCGTCTTCGTCTCATCCACCCGAAAGGAAACGATCCCATTGGTAGAAACCGAACAGATCTTGCTACGAAAAACAGTATAAAAGCACGAATGCGAAATAAAAAGAACTTAGTCTCAGAGAGAATTCGACACGTTGCATTGCATTTTGGTGATTCGAATAGCCTTCGTCTTCAAGTTCCTAGCCCTTTTAGAAATGGCCTCCTTTAGAAAAGAAATGGAAACGAACGAAGCTGAAATACTTTTGGAAGTTTTTGACGATAATTTGTCAGACGTTCCTAGTGAAAACGAAGATGCGGATGAGGACGAGGACGATTCCTGTGACAGCGAAATTATTAGACCTGTAAAGAAGAGTAAGGTGGCATTGTTTTCAAGTGATTCCGACACTGACGAAGATAATGATAATTGTTGGTCTGAAATTGACAAACCGCCACACCTACAAATGTTTGAAGGTCATTCTGGGGTCACTACATTTCCATCTCAGTGTGACTCTGTAGCCTCTATGACTAATCTCTTTTTTGGTGAAGAATTATTTGAAATGTTTTGCAAAGAGCTGTGCAGCTATTACGATCAAACCGCAATGAAACGCAAAACACAATCCAGAACGCTCAAGTGGTCCCCGGTTACACCGAATGACATGAAGAAATTCCTTGGTCTAATTATTCTGATGGGTCAAACAAGAAAAGATAGCTGGAGAGATTATTAGTCCACAGATCCTTTGATATTTACCCCTATAATTATGGACATTTTGGCATTTCAATGATAATA
Source organism: Ctenoplectra terminalis (assembly GCA_019453375.1). NCBI lineage: Eukaryota > Metazoa > Arthropoda > Insecta > Hymenoptera > Apidae > Ctenoplectra > Ctenoplectra terminalis. The sequence goes on from SMSQ01006098.1 coordinate 61,408, forward strand.
CGAAAATGGACAGTCGCTCGGGGAGACTCTTCAAAATTCAACCCGTGCTGGATTATTTCCTGCATAAATTCAGAACAATATACAAACCAAAGCAACAGTTATCCTTGGACGAGGGAATGATCCCATGGGGAGGACGGTTAGGGTTTCGCACGTACGACCCAGCAAAAGGGACAAAATATGGTTTACTTGTTCGGATGGCGTGCGAGAGTGACACCGGTTATATATGCAATATGGAGATATACACTGCCGAAGAAAAAAAATTGGAGCAAACTATTCTTTCAGTTCTTGGTCCCTATCTTGGCATATGGCACCATATTTACCAAGATAATTATTATAATAGTACATCTACTGCTGCTATTGGAGAGAGCAGAGGCTTACCGCCAAATTTGAAAATAAAGACATCAACAATGAAGAAAGGCGACATAATATTTTCTAGAAAAGGTGATATTCTTCTCCTCGCATGGAAAGACAAGCGGATTATCAGAATGATCTCGACCATTCATGACACTTCCGTCTCGACAACTGGAATAAAAAAAATAGAAAAACGGGGGAGAACATTGTAAAACCTACCTGCATCCATGAATATAATAACTACGTGAAAGGGGTTGACCGTGCGGATCAGTTCCTTTCATATTACCCCATTCTGAGAAAAAGTATGAAATGGACAAAAAAAGTGGTCCTCTATCTTATAAACTGTGGACTTTTCAATTCCTTTAGAGTATACAATGAACTCAATCCACACAAAAAAATGAAGTACAAACAATTTCTGCTTTCGGTGGCAAGACACTGGATAACGAAAGACAATAATGAATGCTCTTCGGAACCGGAAAGAGATCTGCCGAACCCTTCCCCTGGAGGTGCAGGAAGAGCACCATGTAAAGATCCACCCGGAAAGTTGTCAGGCGATATAAAACATCATCAACCTACTTGCATTGTAACGAATGGAAAAAAGAAATTTCCTACGAGGCCCTGCAGAGTTTGTGCCGCCCATGGAAGACGAAGCGAATCAAGATTTATATGTAAATTTTGTATGGTTCCTCTTCACAGAGAAAAATGTTTCACACAATATCATACTTTAAAAAATTACTAGAAACTTCGGTGAAATTTATTTTTAAATAAAATTTTATAATAATTATTATAAGACAATTTTTTTGATAATACCTAAAATGCATCCCATTTTACAATTTCGAAAAATTTCGTACACATTAATTTTTTAAGTAAAAGTTATTATAATTATTATTAATTCTATTAAATATATATAATTATTTCGTATATGAAAAAATGATTGAAACAAAAGTTGTATGGTATCTTGATACCATGATGGCGTACCATGTAACAATTAGTTTTTTGCTATTTTTTTTTTTTTTTTTTGTTATGAAGATATAAAAGTCACTTTCAGTTTTTTTTTTTTTTTTTTAATCGTAACGAGTAAAATTTCATTCTGCACTTGAAAAGAGTTGAATGGTGAGTAAAAACTTATTAGGGTACATGGATCCAAAAACTAATAATTATTGAGATATTCTGCAAATCATTTTTATTGCAAGTAATGTTCAAAGTGTTGTCCGTTACAATCAATACAAGCGTATAGTCATTACATATTCTAACGATACGATTTTTCATATCTTCAGACGTTGTTGGTGACTCGCGACCAATGTCCTGGCTGGCATATAACTTTTGTTTCAACCACTTTTTCATATACCAAATAGTTTACAAGTACTCTTTGCGTCACACGAGAAGTCATTTGAAAAGAACGCGGGTCTAATTGATCAGAGTATCACACGCATTTGTTAATTCTTGCGTATTATTTGCCAAAACGATCACACATACTAATCGAATAGATGGCACGCTTAAGTGAATCACCCTGTATATAGCCTTGAGTATTGCAACATAATATGTCGGTACCGCTTTTTGATGCTTTAATTTACGACCTCGCTATATCCTAGCTGTAATTGTACATCATACGCTTGACTAACTCCAGCCAAGATAACATAGTCGTAGCAATATCAGTAGAGTTACTGAATAATGTACCAATATGGTTAATATGAGAGAATTTACTGTATTCCGATCGAAGTGATGAAGCGTCGACTAATTTCGTCTAATTTTCCAAAATTTTAACGTTGAATATTTCGAAAACCGTCCGAAATAGAAAACTGCAATTTTATATAGTTTAGTTTCTCGAGGTTATAAAAAAATAAATAAATAAATAAATAAATAAATAAAATAAAATTCTTGGCTACGGTTGCAATTTTGTGCACTTTTACGTGGAATATAATTATACGATATAATCTGTGTATGATTGTACGATGAACCTTGAAAGTCATAAAAAAATGAATATTCTAAACAAAAAATTATAGAGACTGTCCTACTTATTGTATGTTTGATGGCCAAGAACAAGGAAAAACTTATGGTGAAAGTAAAGTCGTTCTGAGAAACTGGAACCAGTATTCAGTTATCTCACGGCGTTCCAACTGTATGGAAGCAATGGAGAACAAGACTATTTTGTTACCAAACGGACAGTTAATGCCAATAATTGGCTTTGGCACATGGCAGGTAAAATATTTGATACATACACGTAAAGTACAAAATTCTTATTTTATGTATTTAAGCGAATAAAATTATTGTTAATATAATACACTGATTAGATTTAAACACAAAACATTAGTTTTTAAATATACATCTACAATTTAAGTATTTTCTGTACGGTCTGCCACTTATATTATTTCTTTTTAATTTTCATAGGAAGTTTGTAACTTTGTAAAATCCTTTATTCTTAGGTTGAATAAATTCTAATTATAAATCTTACATACGAAAATTGTGGTATATACATCCCATGTTTGAACTCTGACATTCTCAATGTTGTACGTGTATTAAAAATTTCTATACCGAATATTTGATTATTAAATTTTGTAATACTAACTTTGTTCATTATATACTATGCTAAATGTACTTAATTTAAATAGTTTACAAAAATATCCACAAAAACTTATGATAATTATGCATTTTAAGAACAAAAAGGGAGGACGAATTATATGAACTATAGAATCACAATCAATAATTTAATCAATTTTATTTTTCATTATAAATGATTTCAAAGCATTTCAGTTAGTTAACAGTTTATGTATATTAGGGATTACTTTAAATTTGAAGCTGAATCAACTTGATACACAGTAACTACAAAAACAAAAACTTTTATCCACTGCTATTTCTTCAAATATCTTGTACTAAATTAACATTTAAATAGGTTCTATTCTTTTCATACAGCATTATAATTTAAATAAATTTCACTAATGTATAAAAAATATAATTTAATACAAATTTTTATAAAATGTTGTTTCGTTATGTTGCATCTTTTGTGTACGTTACGAAGAACATAAAATATTATGGTAATTATTTATAAAAAAAATCCTCTTTACCAATTTTTAAATATTTTATAGAAGTCAACATTTTGAATAACTTTTCCCTCTCACAAAAATATTGCTCGGCTTTAGTTTCCAAGATATTTGCAAAAAAAGATTGCTATTATTACAATGAATTTGATCTATAATTATACCGACCATCTCACGGTGTCCGGATACAATAAACTAAACCAAACCCAATCTTATCTTTTGTTTATATTATCTATAAATGTGGATCGATTCGAATACTTCGGATAAAAGCTTCGTGCACAATATGTGCGATAATCTGTATTAAGTTTGGATTGGTTTTTTTAGTTCAGCCGTGTGTCATTTCAGTCTGTTCATTTGCTTCGTATTCAAAATTAAACTATTTCAGTCAAATCTCATATGATTATTACGTTTGATTCAATTCATGTCACCACGAATCGCATTCTTTTCGAGTAAAAATGATGTTAAATCATTGTAATTGTTACATATGTTCAAAAATTTATATAATTTTATTTTTGAATATATTACAGTTTAAATGCAACGAATACAAAGCAATTGTTTAGAATGCCTCTCATCAAAATCGGTGAAAGGACCTTTTTGCAAATAACTACCAATATTAATCATGTTTGTAGAATGTAAAAGGTACACGTGATGTACATATCACGTCTGCTATGTATTTATATTAAGCGATCACTTTTTCTTAAATATTATCCAAATATTTACCAAATATATATTTCTTGAAATATGTACGATGATATAATCAAATACTTTGATACAACACAGAATTATAGTATTGAACAAATTAAGCAAAAAAACTTAATTAATTTAGGATTATGAGTCAATTTGTTTAGATTAAAATACACCTTTTTCTTTTAACTCTTAAATATAAAGTATCGTCATTTGGCGTGTAATGCATAATGACGTAAATAATATAATAACAAATTGCAAACTAAAATAGCTGTAAAAAGAATAAATAAGAAAAGACCAGCTTGGTATATACTGCGCAAAGAAATACAGCAAGACAACCAAATATTAAAAAATAATGTCTTAGTTACCCAAACGTAAAGGCTTTATATATATATACATATATATATATGGCGAGATATAAAAATAGGAAAGTGTAAAATTATATTATATCTAAATAGAAATAACAACTTCTATAGAAATTTTCACAATAATTGGTTCGCAAATTATTTAAAGGTTCCACATATGTCGTAGACAAACATTTTTTTCGGATAAAGAAAAAATACATAAAACTAAGATAAGTTTTTAATATGATTTTTCTATAATTTTGTGACATTTAAATTGATAATTTCAAAACATTTTCATATTCAAAAAAATAATGTATTTAAGGGCTAATAACATAAATATGATTTGTCTGATTATTAAAAATTATATAAAAGTATTTTATTATTCTGCCAAAAATCGAATTTTAATATAACATATAAATCAGCGACAACAAATTGATTTACAAATCTATCTCAAGTCAATTTCTTTCCCTTGTGCCTCTTATTGCTACAAACTTATATATTCTTAAATCGCATTCTTTTAAACTTACATATATCTTTACTTTTAGTCGCTTACAAAGATTAAAACTAAAATATTAAAAGTATGTAAGCTTTACGAAACTATATTGCTACAGTATATAATGCTTTGTCGAAAGTGCGATTCAAATGAAATGTAACAATTAAATTAAAAAAAAGATCGTATACTACTTTATACATATAATCATAAAATAAAACACATTCTTGTCACTTATTTCATTTATTGCAAATACAAGTGTTCATGGTTTTAAAGTTATTAATTAAGAACCAGTGACGTGTAATTTTTTTTATTCTTTAGTATGAACTATGTAATTATTAGTATTATGATATTTAGTATCAACTATATTACGCTACAAAAATCGAAATCAGTGTTTATAATTTATAAGCATGGTTATATTTTACTTAGTTTCTAACCTCGCATTCTTAAACTAAATTGTCAATTACATGTTCCATTTTTAAAAAGTTTTATGTTTTAATCTTCGTTTTTAATATAAATAGCGTACTAAATACAGATATAAAAATAATGTACTAGCATGTATAATTTTTTTTTTGTAATATGGAATGTAGATAAAAGCATTACCTAGTGACAAGTTATTTTCTTTCACGTAGGTATAATTTTGATTCACTTGTTTCTTCACAAAAATCACTTTCCAAACAAAATATATTACTACCGACTTTAAGGGGAAGTAATTTTATTAGTTATATATATAACGAGATACTAACCTAAATACAAGTCGTTCACATTCTACAGATATAGAAATAACACAGTTTGTTCAAACTTCACGTCTATTATAACAATATCATCAGAAACATACCTCAAACTATCCATATTGTATTTTCTTAAAGTATTAATTTATACAAATACAGTATATATTATGGAACAATCACTTTTTCAGTTTACGTAAATCGTATAAAAGGATATTCACTATATATATACATACATATGTATTTGTAATTACAACATACGTATATAGAGGGACACTTCGTGTTGCTCTCGCTAAAAACTTATACCAACATGTTTTCTTGTAATCTTGTGTAAATAGTATAGATTGATAGCAAACAAACTTGATATATAAATAAAACTTTTGATATATGTTGTCCCTGAAAAATGGTGTAAGTTTGGAAAGGGGTACATAATGTCAAACACATTTTTCTTCAGCGAAAATATTGATTGCAGCTTTATTAACGGTATATCGATAAAAAATTGGCTAATCACAACTGAATATTATAGTTAGATTCCGGCGGAAACAACGATTACGTGCGGTTTTCTGTTTTAAAAAAAGCAATTAGCACGCGAATGTGGAAGCAACTGGTGATCAGTGTTTGAGAAAACTTACAACGAATAACCAATAAACTAATTAGTTATTATTTGTAGAACAAATAAATCGAATTCATTCGTTATTTAAAATGAATAATGGGTATTCAATAAATCAATGGAAATTATACTCGCCATTTGCAATACAAAAGGACGAAACCAAAATGTTTTTCTCCGAAAGGAATCGGAATGAGAATGGAATAATTATTTCGAATAATAAAATAACGAATATAATTTTAAACGTTATTATAATTTTATCATCATTAAAATTTATTCGGATAACGCCTAGCATTGTTACTAACAATTTATTGTTAGTTAATAATTTATTGTTGATTAATATATAATTTATTATTATTATTATTAATAAATAACTTCCTTCGGGAAAATATTTCTCTTTAATAGTAGTTATTATCTATTGTTGAAAAACATTTAATGCGATTTGAAATAATGAAATGCGTAATGTTAGACAAACGTGTTTTTGTTATCAGTATCTGAAAAGGTATAATTTTGTAACAAATTATAAACACATGTTATACAACAAGGTTATAAAACAATTAATTTTATACCACTGTTTTATACCACTGTTTTGTTACGTATAGGGTAGATGTTAACGAATTGCTTGTTCACGGTAGATAACAAACGTCTTATAACCATTTTAGATTGGTTTTTTTTAGTGGCTCCCAAATTATTTTACTCACAGCGCACTTTAGCAGAAGTAAAAATATTTTGGTGCACTTTACACATAAATTAGAAAACTCATTGAAAACGTTATTTTGAAATGTGAGTGAGAAAGGGAAAGAAAAAGATGCATGCGGCGTATTTCGTTACATCTCATATTTTCGTTAAAAATCTCTAATTGTTCTGTAATTATTTAAATGCGAGTTCTTTAATATTATAAAATGATGCGGAACCTTTACAATTCAGAACTCATTGCTTCATTCTTATTTTAGTAGTTTGTCACGTTGACAGTTATAGGCTGTATGAACTTTCTTACGAATTTCACTTTTCATTTTTTACGTTTTTAAATCTCTTTCATGACACACATAACTACATCTTGCGGCATATCAGTGCGCCGCGGCGCACGATTTGAGAACCACTGTTTTAAGCAGACCAGAACTACAGGTACAAGATAGGTACAAGATAGATCTAACATCTTACGCGTTTTCGTGTACGTATCATGTTCTGAAACACCGATCGTGTAAAAAATCAAATGTTTTGTTATGCCCTCTACGATTTAGAGTGGTGAATTTAGGAATTATATGCAGTTTAACCACAGAAGTTAGTAAAGTCAATAAATGTAAACACATCCTCTTTTGTTGCGTCCTTATACAGGGTCTGTGTAGTAACTCTGGACAATACTTTATTTTGTAACGTATTGCAGTAGAATAAAATGTTTTATTAAAATTACATGATTCAGGAGGACACATATTTTTATGAAAGTGAATTTTTTTTAATTTTATTGTTTGATAAAATTACATTATTTTTTAATTTATTATTTAACAAGAACAGAATTATATCGTAATTATAACGTAATCTTCTTTAGATCATTTATTTATTAATAGTGCTTCTCAATACGAACTGATCAATTCTTCGCTTATATTACCGAATAAATTAAGCAAAACATTGGTGGTTTCATGTAGTTGTAAAGAAAAATATAGGTATCAATTATGAAATTGTTATAATATGCTCTAGTCTCGATTATTGCCTATATTTGTTTCATCTCGCTCGTTTTCAGTGTATTAACATAATTGCTGTCGTTGTCACATGGAATGATAAAAGAAAATCTTTGATCAAAGAGGTCTTTGACCGATAGGTTGCAAACGGATAGAACGAGAATTCAAGCAGCTGAGAAATTTAAAAGCTAGTGCATCGGTGTAGTATCGGTGTACTAACTCAAATAGACAACGATGTTAAAATAAAACTGACTGTTAAACTTTTCTATTTTTATTTTTCTTGTATGAAAAATTTTTTAAAATACGTTTGTACTAACACATACGTATTGAGTAACATTTTAATTTACAATAGAAACAACGGTAATGCAATTATTTGAAAATTATTACAAATTTTTTATTTGTAAATTGAAAAAGCACTCTATATTACAAAAATCAACCCGGTAGTAGAATTACTAAAATATAAAAGACTGAAAAGACAGATATAAAAAATATAATGTTTATAGATTTTATTTTCTGTTAATAATCAGGCTGTTATTCGGTTAATAAAATTTAGACAATGGCTCTTTATAAATCGTATTTATTTTTTAAAGCACAATACATAGAAACAATTAAACAATACTGACGCAATGTTTTCTCAATCAATCAAAATATCATTTTGATACGCCTGGTATAGGAGTTCTAAAAATTTTATAACATTATTTCTTTATTGCTTACAGTTTTGTGCCTTACTTTCATCTTAATTACATTATTTCTTGCATTGAAGTTTTTCTCAAAATTATATTTATCAATCATCTTAAAACTGTATGAAAAGTGTTTAATATTAAAACATTTATTTAATGTAAAAATAATGCTTCACAGCATGGGCTATGTGAAGGCGTGAAAGAAGGTCTTTGCCATTCCAGGGTATATTCAACATTTCTCTATTATTACAATTATTTATCAATAAAAAAAATCAAAAAATTAAAATTGCTAATCATATATGAAACAATCTAATTTCTTGTACAAAAATAGAATACCTGTGCAAAAAATTCGCGTGCAGAGATCGCTCTAACATTCAAACTTGTTTCTTCATACCAGTCTAAAATTTTGTTTAATATTAGTGATAAATCATTTTTTTAAATTCCAGATTTACATACAAAAAAAGCTAGCGATTATTTCCAATTACCGAAGAGTGCGAGTAACGTAAAAACACCAACTTGAGTACCCATGGCTGTATTTCTTTCAAAAAATCCGAATTCTTCGAAACCTTTAATAACACGTTTCGTTGGGTGGAAATTCAGACATTTTATGATTGCCATTTCATCAAATATAAGAACGCAATTTCTGTCTGCGACTTTCATATGCATAGTTTTAATTTTTAATGCATTGAATAAATTTTAACAAACTTCTGTTCAGATACCTATTTTTCAAAACCAGAGAATAATTGTGATCGGATTTGGAAGATGGAAACCGAAAATGTTATGCATTTTGTTATTTTCGGTTTCCATCGATCATTGTTCAAGTTCATTGCGTTCTTTCAGTAATGAACTGGCTTCAAATTTCACATTAGTGCCAGCACTATTTTTATTTAAATCATCTATTGCATCATAACTGTTATAAAGTTTAGGGACAGCATTTCTCCATAATTGCCCGGATACATAAAAACAATTTTGAGAAAAATGCCGACTGCAAATGTATTTTTTTTTTAAATTCTGTATTGGACATTTCCACCCAATCGTCTAACAATAAGTCATAGTTAATCAGCCACGTTATGCACCGATCGTCTTCATTTACCGGAAAAGAATGAAATGTCGTTTTATCATTAACGTACCGATTTACTAACCCGCATTGTGGGTATTCGCATTTTTTATAGTGACTTTTACTCTGATATTGCATTTTTACAAAACATTAAAATTGAATTTAATAGTGAGAAAATGAATTAACCATTTGCGCTGGAAAGATATGCCACGCACGTCGAGATGTTTGTTTCAAAGTCGCGAACGACGTGTTGTACACGTCGTTGTAGGTAGTTGTCGCGAAAATAAAAATAACGTGCGTAGCAGTGCGATCACGACTGTGATCGTTTGACGAAATATACAGGGTGTCCCAGAAAGACTGTAAGTCCCTTTAAGGGGTCACTCCTTCCAGGGGTGATTTTAAACAACTTTTTCCTTTGCGAAAATGTCAAATTCGGCTTTGTTAACGAGTTATTAACGAAAAACACTGACCAATCACAGAGCGAGTAAGACGGCTGGGCGTCAGCGGGAGCGTTGGATTCCACGCCGCGCTTGTGTTTCTACGAGCAACTCAGGATGTATCGAAGCCACTGTTGACGAATGGCAAAAAAAAGTTATATCTAATAAACTAATTAATTGTTACTCGCGTGGAACAAATAAATTGAGCTTTTCAGATATTCTAAACGAGTAATGAACAAATCGATGAAAAGTAACTGAAATTCAATAACGAATAGAATGCAATTCTTTTTTCTAATAAAAATTTATTCAAATAACATCAAACACTATTATTGATGATAAATTTTAAATATAGTTCTTTAATAGTGTTTAACACTGTCGTTTAATTTTATTTTTATTGTTTCAATACGATATTCAATAATAATATTGATTATAAATATTTAATAATGTATAATAATCGTTTAATAGTTTCGCGGAAATGATTTTTTTATGAAAAGTTTGAATAACACAGCCAGGGATACATTACAGGCCCCGTTACATTAGAAAAGAATAATCGAAAAATTCAATTAAACTCACCCAATCAGCAAAAGATTCACCTGCTGCTTGGAAATACGTATCACTGTGTCACAGTACCGATCTTCACCCTTGACGGACGATTCGGCATGTGTTGTAGAGAACAGCTGATCACGGGTATACGATACCACTAAGCGTATGGCGGGGTCAACGACACTAATGTTCACTTCACTGCACGAACACTAACACTGATCGCTTATAATTTACAACACCGAGTTGATGAAATTGAATTTATTGTTACTCCTAGGATGTAAAAACTGGTGGCTCTTAAAAGAGAGCATTATTTCAGTAAAGGGATACGAATACTAAAAATATCTATAGAACTACTTACATGTACCATACTATTATACTTTCATTTTCGGCTTATCTTACAACTGATACATAGTTTGAATGTTTAACTTCAACGCAATTGATTGATTTCAAAAAATAGTAAAAAAAAAAAAAAAAAAAATGTGAATTACAATGTTTAGGCAACCGAAAAGGAATTGCAAGATGCATTGGACATTGCTTTAGACGCAGGATATAGGCACATTGATGCAGCTCCGGTATATGAAAATGAAAAAGTAATTGGTAAAGTTCTTAAGAAGTGGTTCGATTCTGGAAAAATAAAACGATCCGACGTGTTCATCGTTACAAAGGTAATATTGATAAAGACAGATTCTATTTTTAGTAGGTATCGTTATAATTTGAAAATGTTTATTGTGTAATAAAATCAGAAACATAAGTATATTGCATTGTTCTTTCGTAGTACACGATGTATTATATGTTGTTTTTTACATAAATATTTATTGTTAATTTTATGAAGGCGTTCCTTTCAATGATTTACTTCAGTTGCACATGGATTAAGAGGTTTAAATTATTTAGCCAAAATTATTTCATATACAAGGTGGTCTAAAAAAGTGTGATCTGAAAAAAATTAGGGGCAAATGGTTTTCATCAACATAATCAAATAATGTTACATAAAAATATAGTTTCCGCCTAGAGTATTTAAACAGTTGTAATGCAAACTGTTAGCAAATAAAACACGTGTATACGCATTAGATTCGAGGAATATTATTCTGAAAGACATCGGTGGCCGATCTCAAGGGGAGTTATATCTTCCGAACGCATGAATTATCGAAACTGAGATTTTATATTTGGTGTCTACCGTTTCTCCACATAACACCAATTTTTCATCTCGATTGGTTACCGGTGCCATTTGGAAATACAACCAAGTTACGTTTTCAAAATAGTAATTATAAATATAGTGTAGTGTCGTAGTTTTAAGGACTTGTGGTTTATGGAGGGCAATAAAGGCGTAACGGGCGGGGACCGGACCCAAGGCGGGCATAGTTGGACGTAGCGTAGAGTAGAGTTGAACAGTGTTGAACAGAGAGTTGAAGAGAGTGTCGAACGAATGTGCTGTGTAGTTAAAGAATTCTTATAAGACGGATTGTCATAGTCGCTCACCTAAACTTCATTCCTAATAATTAAACGTTTATAAACTATATATTTAAATAAAAACTCTATAATAGTATGATATGAACATTAAGCATGTATAGATACAATTATAAATAAATCTTAAGACCATATTTGAGTTCCGAGTATACGAATGGGTCTTATGCATGCGTATAAAGAGTTTTATAGATATCAATCTTAAGATAACGCACTACAAACCTGAGATAAAGTTGCAGTTTTGTCGCTGTTTGTAGTGGTTATCAAGAGAAGGTTTAAAAATTGTAATCGTCAGAGTAGATTGCTATGGGCATATTTTTATTTGCTGTGATGTCATTGATATAGGCTTAATATAAACAAAAAATTCATAAATTATATATCCTGTTTTGTACGCGCTATAAACATTTTAAGAAATCAAATCAGATTGATATAAACTTTCATCAGTTTATATACTTGCATAATAAGAGTGATTGATTTGCAATTGACCGTTGCGACGACCCTCCTACACTCCGCCACCAGAGGGATTCCACTCTTGAGCTACACTGTATTGCGGTCAAAGTGATGAAGCGTCCGTCAATTTCGTGCAATTTTTCAAAATTTTAACGTTGAATATTTCAAAAACCGTTCGAAATAGAAACCTACAAAATTCTACAGTTTACTTTCTCAAACATATCAACAAATTGTGTGAGTTTGAAAAAAATCGGTCACTACCAACCGCAGTTTTGTACGATTTGACGTAGTATAGCTCTTATGCGTTCGAATATTTTTGTCTGCAATTGTAGGTTTGTTACTCAATCATACAATTAAAAAATGTTTATTCAATTTTTTTTCGTATTATATAATATAAAAAAATGTTATACATTTTTATCTTACATTTTAGTGTACATCTGATATCTCCGTAGCAGGACAACTACGAATATTTTGAAAACTTCCCAATTTATATTACATTATTTTATAGGCGTTCTTTATTCTTTATTAAGATGATATTTTTTGTTCATTTTAATATGTACCATTTGCTTCTAAATTATTTTAGGTTTTTTCAGTTCACCCTACACAGGGTGTTCGGTATTAGATATCTAAAATTTTAAGAGTTTATTCTACAAGCTAAGATTAAGGTAACGAAATTGCGCTTGAGGATTTATTTTTCAGTTATTGACATTTAAAAACAGTCAAAATATTCCCGGGCCCCAAAAAATCTCCTTATACGAACGAATCTAGATCAGTTCAAGACATAGAGGGTAGAATGATCNCGTAGTTTTAAGGACTTGTGGTTTATGGAGGGCAATAAAGGCGTAACGGGCGGGGACCGGACCCAAGGCGGGCATAGTTGGACGTAGCGTAGAGTAGAGTTGAACAGTGTTGAACAGAGAGTTGAAGAGAGTGTCGAACGAATGTGCTGTGTAGTTAAAGAATTCTTATAAGACGGATTGTCATAGTCGCTCACCTAAACTTCATTCCTAATAATTAAACGTTTATAAACTATATATTTAAATAAAAACTCTATAATAGTATGATATGAACATTAAGCATGTATAGATACAATTATAAATAAATCTTAAGACCATATTTGAGTTCCGAGTATACGAATGGGTCTTATGCATGCGTATAAAGAGTTTTATAGATATCAATCTTAAGATAACGCACTACAAACCTGAGATAAAGTTGCAGTTTTGTCGCTGTTTGTAGTGGTTATCAAGAGAAGGTTTAAAAATTGTAATCGTCAGAGTAGATTGCTATGGGCATATTTTTATTTGCTGTGATGTCATTGATATAGGCTTAATATAAACAAAAAATTCATAAATTATATATCCTGTTTTGTACGCGCTATAAACATTTTAAGAAATCAAATCAGATTGATATAAACTTTCATCAGTTTATATACTTGCATAATAAGAGTGATTGATTTGCAATTGACCGTTGCGACGACCCTCCTACACTCCGCCACCAGAGGGATTCCACTCTTGAGCTACACTGTATTGCGGTCAAAGTGATGAAGCGTCCGTCAATTTCGTGCAATTTTTCAAAATTTTAACGTTGAATATTTCAAAAACCGTTCGAAATAGAAACCTACAAAATTCTACAGTTTACTTTCTCAAACATATCAACAAATTGTGTGAGTTTGAAAAAAATCGGTCACTACCAACCGCAGTTTTGTACGATTTGACGTAGTATAGCTCTTATGCGTTCGAATATTTTTGTCTGCAATTGTAGGTTTGTTACTCAATCATACAATTAAAAAATGTTTATTCAATTTTTTTTCGTATTATATAATATAAAAAAATGTTATACATTTTTATCTTACATTTTAGTGTACATCTGATATCTCCGTAGCAGGACAACTACGAATATTTTGAAAACTTCCCAATTTATATTACATTATTTTATAGGCGTTCTTTATTCTTTATTAAGATGATATTTTTTGTTCATTTTAATATGTACCATTTGCTTCTAAATTATTTTAGGTTTTTTCAGTTCACCCTACACAGGGTGTTCGGTATTAGATATCTAAAATTTTAAGAGTTTATTCTACAAGCTAAGATTAAGGTAACGAAATTGCGCTTGAGGATTTATTTTTCAGTTATTGACATTTAAAAACAGTCAAAATATTCCCGGGCCCCAAAAAATCTCCTTATACGAACGAATCTAGATCAGTTCAAGACATAGAGGGTAGAATGATCCTTAAATTCAACGACATACGATTGATAGGTTGTACGAGATAAGCTTTAAGAGAAGTCTAACAAGCGACATTACCTAAATGACACAGACCGATTTCAGTGAAATTCGGATATGTTATGGAATTCGAAAAAACATTTAAAACGTATTTTTTTTTTTTTTTTTTTTGTTATCTGCAAGTATCCGTGTTGAAAGGGTGAAAACAGCCCGCGAAGATGGAATTAAAAAAGCTATTTTAGCGAACATCTTGGAAACTATTGGACGTAGTGAAAAAATTAAGAACATAAATTGCGTGGTTTTGAAAGGCCAATTATATGGTAGAAACAAATTTTCAAAAAATTCATTTGTTCATACGATTTTTTTTACAAATTAACATTAATTTGCAAATTTCTTTTTAGAAAGCGTTCAACTATTTTCATCAAAATCTGTACACATAAACTATAGCTATAAACAACAGATACGGATAAATTGAAATTTTTAGTAGACTTTTATAAGTAGACGTTTAGTACCTCTCGGCTTTACTTGGGTGCACCATTAATTTCTATGCATAATGTTCTAGTAATTACATTACATTACACACAACGAATGATCTCTTATATGGTAAAAGTTAGGACGGCAGGTAAAAATATCGGAGAGTGAGATAAGAGATCTATGTCTAATACCTATACACGATAGACCAATAACTATAGTTTATGTGTACAAATTTTGATGAAAATAGTGTAGGGATTTTAGGTTGCTGACGGGTGTCTCCGTAAAGACTCATTAATGGACACTGTCTTATGAACAATAACGATTTATTAACTAATAGCTATACTCGATGATACAATGTTCGCTCTCTAATTCTTCTCTAGACTCTCCTTTACTCAACTCTCACTCCACTCTGACTATCCTCCAACTAACCTCCGACTAACCTCTCCACGCATTTTCCCCATTCATTTATTCCCTGATTCTCTCTTCTTCTATTTCTCAATCTTTTTGACTCTGCTCAGGCATCCCAAGAAACTCTTCGGTCACACGATATTCCCTGTCGGTCCAAATACTCTTTTCTCGCACGTCTATCGCTCGGCCCAAACACTCGTCTCTCGCACTTCGATCACACTGTCTCAAACACTCTTTATTCACACCTCTATCACTCCAGACTGAACATTCTCACCTCGGACTTACCATTCCCACAATAGTTGAAAGTGTTGTAAAAAAATTTTTCAAATTAATGTTAGTTATTAATATATTTTTTAAATAAATGAATTTTTTGAAAATCTGTTTCTACCATGTAATTGGTCTTTCAAAACCGCGCAATGTGCGTTTTTAATTTTTTCACTACATCTAATAGTTGTCAAGATATTCGCTGAAATAGGTGTTTTAATCCCACCTTTTCAGGCTGTTTTCACCTCTTCTACACGGATATTTGTAGATAAAAAGAAAATATATGTCGTTTGGTGATGTCCCTTGGAAGTAAATATTAACAAAAAGGAAAACCCAATGACGTTGACTTTGGCATACGTTGTCATAGACATTCTTTTGAGTAACTTATAAAAGATTTTAGCCATCGCTGATTGTTACTCAAACAATTATTAACAAACGTGTATTAGTACTACTATATTGCATTTTTTCTATATGTATGTATATACATATACATGATTTTTATCTTGACATACATATGTTGTCAAGGACACTTTCTTAACCAATGCCCAAGAGGTTTACCAAAGTCTGTAACATTCAGCACTATAAACGATCTTGCAATACTTTATAAGAAAAATTTTAGATTAAACATTAAACCAGTATACTTACTGAAATCCACAAGAACATATCGAAGCTTACACTACAGGATTTTCAAGTAGAAAGGGATAATGTTAATTTTAACGTACGTCTTTCCACATAAATAATCCACACGCTTACATTAAAAACAGGTAGGTAATGTGTCATCGAATTTGAGGATCACTGTACTCTCCGTGGCTTCAGTTGATCTACTTCGGATATAAAAATGTTTGCTGGGCTGTATGGATATTTTAGCCGATTATTAAATAACAAAAGCTAAACCGTGTAGCGTCAAATATAATTTCGTTATTTTTTATTTTAGTCTTCCTTTGGCTTATAAAATTACTTCATAATGTTTCTCTCGCTGTTGACGAGCACCTTGTATAACTCTTACCGAAGAAGATGTTAATAATAATTATAAATTAAAAGCTAGATAAAATTAATCATCGAAAGTTATACTAGGTTTAAAAAGGATTGAAAATTGTTGTGCTTCAAATCTGTGTTTGTAGCTTCCTCCTGTAGGAAACAGACCAGAAGATGTTGAAAAGTGGATTAAAAAATCTTTACAAGATCTCCAGCTGGAATATTTAGATCTTTATTTAATTCACACTCCCTTCGCTTTTGAGAAAGTTGGAGAAGATTTACATCCTGTGGATAAAAATGGACAAATCATGCTTGATTACAATACGGATCATGTAAAAGTTTGGGCTGAAATGGAAAATCAAGTAAAATGTGGACGAACTAAAGGAATTGGATTATCAAATTTTAACATACCTCAAATTGAGCGAATTCTAAAAAATGCAAAAGTGGAAGTTTCAATGTTGCAAATCGAATTACATGTTTATTTTCAACAGAGGAAATTGGTAAGATTTGTTATTAAGAAACTGTTTAGGATATATTTACCTTATATTCGCATAGTTCGATACATAATGTAAAATATTTCTGAACATACCAAATTAGTAAACATATTTAAAAATGATATTAAAGAGTAGGAATTTAGATAAATACTATTATGATGCAATATACTTTTAAATAAGAACAATTGAAGGAAATACAAATAATTTTTGTTAAGCAGCATTAACAAGCAATGAATGTGAAAGTTTTGATGAATTTTCGATAAATTAATTTATTTTCAAGATAGCACTGTTATAAACAACAAACTCATATCTCAAATTTTATGGGAACAACTAAATTTTGCAAGAATCGTTAAACTATCAACTTACATATAACTGAAAATAAAAAAAAAAATAATTAAATATAAAATTATTTTGGCCTATGGACTCTTTTTCCAAAAAGCTCCTCAATTGTTCACGCTTGAAGAAAATATTAGAAAATTTGAAAATGTTTATAATTAATTTGATTACTTATTGGGAAGTATCATAAACCCGATACAAATTAATTTTGTCAGTTAAATTAATTTAACTAAATAACATAGCTAAAAACGAATAGTTTTTTATTTAAACTTTCTCGTTTAAAATTTCAATCGGACATACAAAAACCGAATTCATCTGTTTATAAATTTGTGTAGAAACAACTAACAATAAGTATGCCGGTTCTCCGACTTTTGCTCGTCTGACTATGAATTCGAACACTTATAATTTTTAAAGTACACATGTATAAAGTACATATACAAAATAAAAGTACATATGCGAAAATACAAATTAGTTTATTTATCTTAAGTTTTATAATACCAAGTTTATATTCAATATTATTTTTGAATATGTACTTTCGTTTATCGACTAAATCGTAATATACTTGCTATATCTTGTGTCTAAAATAATATTTTATAGGTAAAATATTGCAAAGAAAAAAATATTCCTATAACGGCTTATTCCCCGCTTGGCTCACGAGGTCTTGTTAAATTAATAAACAAAACTGAGGAAATTCCTGATATGTTACAAAATGATATAGTACTAGAAATAGCAAGGAACTACAAGAAATCACCTGCACAAATTTTGTTACGATATATTATACAAAATACAATCGTAGTTATTCCAAAAAGTACAAATTCTCAAAGAATTAAGGAAAATATACAAGTATTCAATTGGGAACTTAAACCAGAGGACATGGAGAAACTAAGAGGTATCGATCTTGATGAGTCTGGTAGAATTTGTGATTTTATGATGTTTAAAGGAATTAAAGGTCATCCTGAATACCCTTTCTGAACATCGTAAGTTTCCATATATCTTAAATTTTGCACACAGAAATATATTATATATAATTACCAATTACAAGCGGTATCAAGGATCGAGAATATTTCAGTAACATTGCAATACATATACGTACTTAGTAGTTTTTGATTTACTCTTTATACAGGTTATCGGAGTACTCCTGGCACAAATTGTACCAATAAAACAATCGGACAACATGCCCTTGAGCATAAGATGGCCGTTATTTTTCAACATCCAATTTCTTTAGCTCCCACTCCTTAGAATTTGTTTTATTTAATAAATTTATTTTCTAAAAGAATAAATCATGAAGAAGGTTTCAGCAAGTCAAAATAGTAACTGACAGCAGAATGTCAGGTTCGGGTTAGGTTGCAATGGATCTTTTTATCTACATGTTAACCGTTTTTCTATTTCAAATCTCTTTCAATAATCTGGTAATTGTCGAACTGTCCGACTTGGTCCTTTTGCCAGAAGATTCGTTACCTTCGCCATTCCGTGGCCAGATCCTTCCAAAACACTCTTATTATTTTATCTGTGCCACGTAACACCATGACGCTGGGTCAACAATCATCGGTACGCGTTCCTTTGGAATTAACAAAGGAGCACCGGGTTCGTTGGCATCAACCCGAAACCATAACATCCGTGTATCTTAGAATTCGTCGCTTCTTCGATCCATTGGCTATCTCCAAATTTCATAATCAGTCTAATTCCCGAGAATCGGCACGTTAAGACCCTCGAGAAATAGGTCAACGATCCAGAGTACAATGAATCTGACACGTGTGCCACCCATGCACATCGATTCATGCTATTTCACGTTATACTATTTTACTTGAAGTAATATAATATCTGCTATAGCTGATGTTTTGTAAAAACTATAAATTTTGCTGTCTTGGCTACAAAATGAAAGAACCTTCATCTGTGTGTAAAGCATCGGTTTAGTGTTTTACCTACCCGGCGTGGTGCAGTCCTCTGAATGTTCAAATACGATTATCTAAAAAATGAGTATGAGCCCAGAAAAATATATATATATACAGAAACTGTAAAAAAACTGGACGCTCTTTTTATCTTATTTGAATAAAATACGAATAAAATAGGACTACCATTTTTGAGAAATTTTTAAAAACTCCAAACACAGTGGAAACTCTAACATTTTAAATGATTATTTTTTTTATGAAATCGTACAATTGCTTTCAATTCTAGGAGGGTGAGCTAAAGAATACAGAAAAAATCTTGTCATCTATCTTGAGCTACTCGACAAAATCCATAACGGTGTATCAAAGCTTGTCTTATAAGATTCGTGTAGGGAGTATAGATCTGCTCGTATAAGTAATTCATTATCACTTATATTGTACATATCTACAAATAAGTTCGACATTCAGTATGAATCTTTACGAAAATGTTAACACAGCCCTAAAATTTTCTGCCAGAAGTGCCCGAACTTAAATTTGTATATGTATATATTATATCTATTTTAATACAATCGTACAATGTAACAAACATTAATTGTAACTAAATAAATAAACCTTCCTTATTGATAATATGTACTTTTAGCATATGCTATTATTTTCTTTATGATTACCTTCTTTCCCTTTATCGGTATTTGAAATTTTAATGGAAAAACATATTTTGTTTCTTCAACATATTTAAGAATTATATGTATATTTTGTGAGATTTGTATTTGTTCTGAGACGGAGAAGATGGAAGAGAGTAAAAATGATCCGCCTTCGTGCTATAAAACTTTAGACTTTATCAACACGATTACAACACCCTCGCGTCTTGTGTGCACGTACACAGTGCACCGCGGTCCAAGGTGTGGAGGTTGCGCGAGCCTGAAAAGAGCCGCGGCCGCTTTTGGGACTCCTGCGGGAAACTCGATCGTTTTGGCAGGGTATAATTTTCCGCCCTCCGGAGGCATCGCGATCCTTCGTACGGCCATTCTTCAGGGATCAGGTTTCGTAGATGTGTCGCTACGATCGATGCGATATAGGATTAACAAAATCCAAGGTACCCGAGTTTCGAACGAGCCAAGAGGTGAAGATCGGCTAGGTCCGTGTTGCGCTTCGGCGCCGTTCCTGGCCATTGAACAGAAGCATAGTGCTTGCGTGCAGTAATGAATCCAGCTTCCCGAGGTGCCCCGTGAACGCTGCTACCGTTTTTCAGCGTAACTAGATTTTTCGATCGTCTCTCTCGAAGTAGTGGAGGTAGCTAGTTGATAAATTATTTCGCAGATCCTTCGGGATGGATGTAATAGGTCATGCTTCGGAACATCCTTCCGATTCGCCGGACAGTAACACTCATTGCATTAGAAAACGGCACTCAGTATCTACTAAAATAAACGAACTCTAACACTGCCTATGAGTTCCTACCACCCATCACCGTTCCATCCTTGGGAGTCTGGGATTGGAAGAAAACGAAACATTTTTTGGTCCTTCGAGGCGGATAAAGGGTGAAAAGCTTCGGCAATTGTGACGGAATCTAGCTTCCAACCTCAGGCAAAACTGAACGGCACGGCACGTCCATTCACGATGCAGATCGACCGTTCTCCAGCCGAACGAGTCAGCATTCGAACAAGTATGGAAGAGTTGTTTCTGGAACAGGAGATGGTGATGCAGAGCATCGTCAAAATCCTTCCAAACTTCAAGGAGTTGGGTAAGGTCAACTTCACTGCGGCGATTGTTAAGGACCGACTGCAGCGTCTCACGAGGGACTTCCTAGAGGAGCGATTCAATCAGACCGAAGTGAAATCTGAGCAGGCAAACGATGGTCTCTTATTCTTATTTACAATAAACTTTCATCGCCAAAGTATTACATGGTGCGACAACTTATTTACTACTTCTATAAACACATCTTGGCGGCCTACAAGAAATCTCTATAACGGGTGAACTTCAAAAATCTTTTGAATGCACAAATCTTACAAGTTGGCGATCGTCTCTCAGCAGTTGCTATTGAAATCTTTATCTTCGTGCCATGCTTGTGCGAGTAATTCAGAATAAATTGAAAAATTAAGTTAAACTTACCGAATCGGCAAATAATTTGCCTACTGCTTGAATATGTGGGTCACTGTGTCACTATACCGATCTTGACTCTTGACGAACGAAGTGATTTACGACGTACCGAACAGCGGGATCGCAGGTACACGACACTACCGAACGTTAAGGGATGTACTGTGAGATCAACGTACCTAACGGTCATCAAGGGTCAAAATGGGAACAGTGACACAATGACTCAGATTTTTAAACAGCAGGAAAATTTTTTGTTGATTGGGTAAATTTAATTTAATTTTTCGATTCATTCTGGGTTATTCGTTGAAGTCAAATGCAGCGCAGAAACAACGTACTCGCTGGTAGGCGGCCGTCTTTCTCGCTCTGTGATTGGTCGGTGTTTTTCATTAATAACTCGTTAACAAAGCCGAATTTGACATTTTCGCAAAGGAAAAATGTTGCTTAGAATTATCTTAGGAATCATCCTTTAAAGGGACTTACAGATCTTTTAGGACACCCTGTATGTAAAGCTATACTCAACGCGGTTGTTTTGATGAGAGTCAGGGCCCGACAATTCAAAATAAAATAACATAACTTTTAGAATTTAACTTTTTTAATTTGAAAGCTTGTTTAACATAACCGTGAGATTATTTCGATCAAAATGTAAAAGTATTAATAAGTAAATGTAGTACAAATTATATCATGTTTGGTCTCATATCGATCAAAATCACCTCATCGATCTGTTATAAATATTTTCATAGAGAAAAAGTTAAAAACGAAAAACTTTGTGCATCGTTTTTAATATAGCATTTGGTACGCTGGGTTTTAAATATCTCAATTATTTCAACTTTCATTCTATCTTTTTCTTTTATTCATTATCCTTTTCTTTGTTCAGCAAATTACGAAGGCTGCGAGGCTCGAGGAATCGTGTCTCCTCTACCCAAATCATCCGATTTAATTCCGAACTGATTGTGAGAGTCAGTGTGGGAGAATTCACTGTACAAGAAAGCTTGTATTTGTATTAAAACAAAAGTATATGCTTTTTATGCTGTCTCATAATTATTTAAATCGCTGCTTAATATTTTATGCTAAAAAATTAATATTTTTCAATACTATTAATTTTATCGTTGATAATTGTTTTCTGATTGCAAAAAGCAACTGATATTCTTTTACCAAACGATAGTCAATAAAGTTCATAAAATTATAATCATTAAATAAATAAGATAAATGAAATGAAATAAATAACGCGAAACAAGACATGAAAAAAATAGTTCTTTTTATTTATAATTACGATTGTGAAATACAGTTTTATTATATTTTTTCAATAATATTTTATACCTTATTTACATTAATTTATTATTATATTTAATAAACTGTATACCGTAACATATAGAAAAAAACAAAATCACCAAGGAAAAGTAAAACATAATAAAAATATTAAAAAACTCAATGATCTCAAAATGATATGAATCAACGTTAAAATAACTTTAATGTCTTCTTACCATCATTTTGATACCATTCTAAATCTTGGTTCTACTTGGTATATCTTATTTTATTAATAAGAGTTATTTAAATGTACAATGCGTAGTCATACATTTATTGTCATATACTTTGTTTACGTTAGTTGCTACTTATGCAAAATAAAATACCATGTGAGTGAAATAGTGTATAGTGTATATTTATTTCTCTCTCGTAGGATTTAACTCAAACATGGCGAACATTGACTCGTGGCCGGACTCTATAGTGTCTCTAGATAAACGTTTTGTACTTGAATATACGAGCAAATGGAACTTTCATTCATTTGTTTACTTAATCATGAAAAATGTATTTCAACTGATAACCTTCATAAAAAATTTGTTAAAATATAAAAAGTAAAATTTTTTTCGAATCATTTCAAAAGGAAAAATACTAGAGGTGGCTGTAGGTACTAAAAAATGTCAAAGTTTCAGTCCACGTTTTATCCACCTTCATTATTATCACCACTTATGGGTGTTTATCCTCCGACGAAGTTGGATATTACTTTAAGCGAATACGGGAGCACTGGGTATTTCCAGAACTATAGAAACGAAACGTTATCAAAATTTTCGGTAAGTGTTTTCCAGCTTTTTTGGTCGCATGATTAATTTTTTTATAATTATGATTTGTCCATTTTCCTTTTTCTGTTTTTATATATATTTTAACTGTCTAGGCTATTATTGCGGTTGCTCACAAAAATACTCGAACGCTTGTAATCTAAACTGTTAAAAAATAAAGTATGTGCACGCTTTAGGTTTAAATTAAAAAAAAAATGTAACTATAGTAAAGTAAGTAATAGAGTAAAAATGTATGAATAAAATCGTAAGTATAACGCGCGCGTGCGTGTGTGTAGTATTGTGCAGAGACCGTAAGTTGCCGAGCATTTACAAACTGAATGATACACGGGCAAGGGGATTATGGTGCTAGGACCACATAATCTCGTCCAAGAAGTCTCGTCTTCATAGGAGTAAAATTTTTATATCCACGGGGGATACAAAAATCGCAATACGAATTAAATTTGTAGAGCGAGAATACACGAAAATCATACTACTTAATTGCTATACTTGTTCCGAACAATAACTATTTTTACGTACAATTTATCAGGATCATGTTATGAAACATGCGAAGATTTTTTTGTACTGCTAATAGTTGACATTCTCAGTATGTGTCCATGTCAATGTGTTGGAGTCGTTGCTATCTATCGCGCTATCTCATTTTGTTTCGATGCTTCTCCTTGACGACCTTTATCGGTAGATGTGTTCGATTTAGCTAATAATGGGAATAAGTGTGACTCTGGACAGGACAACTAATTTGATTAGTCGGTAATTTACAATCTCTGCACTATATCTATAGCTGCGAGATAGAAGATAGACGTAAATCTCTGTACTTTTATATATATATATATATTTTTTGTTAGACATTGTAGGAATATTGGATCACAAACGGGTAAATTATAAAATTAAGTAAACAATATAATGATAAAGTTATGTAATCAAGTATGACATAGTACATCGATAAGACTTTACACTCTGTAACTCCGTATCTCTCTAAACTCTAACACTTAACTCTCTCACTGCACTCTCTCTCGACTCTCAATATTTGACTAATTCGCATGCATACTTGCTCCAGCCATATATTCAGATGCTCCCACATTCTCTCTCTGCATTTCTCCAATTGCTCACCCTGTTTAGTCATTCTCATTGTCAGAAAACATTCGGTCACGCGATAATCTCGATCATTCGGCCCAAACACTCTTCGTTCGCATATCTATCGCTCTAGAATAAACACTCGCTTCAAACAATTTTACCATTCCCACAATATGTATTTAAGAAACAAACAAGGTAAGGTAAGTAAGTTTAAGAACTCAGGTAAAGCGGGCTACGACGTCAAGTGACAGCTAGATGTTTAGACGCGAGGTATGCTGGCATTTGGGGGGGGGGGGG
>SMSQ01006098.1:98679-180955 GCA_019453375.1 Ctenoplectra terminalis
CCGTTTCCAGCGGGAGGGAAACAGACCGGTCTCCAGGCAGGCTGTGAAGAGCCGCCGGAGCCGGTCCCCCAGGACGCCAAGGGCCAAAACCCATACGCGGCCGGGGACGCCATCCGGACCCGGAGCAACCCTCCGGGATCCCATGCGCTTCACTGCCCCGGCCAATTCCTCGTGGCTCACCCCCAGAGCGGCGGACCAGATGGTCGGGTCCGCCGAGTCGCCCCGCGATGACCACGGGGCTTCCTCCCCGACCGGGTCAAGGAATAACGTCCCTATAACCCGACCGAGGAACTGGGGGTCCATCTCCTCGGTCACTGGAGGGGACCAGGGGCGCAGCTTACCCATCACTAAACGTTATGGGCGCCCCCATGTGTCCCGATCCAGCGAACCGAGGAACTCCTGCCACGAGTGGGTCTTAGCCCTCCTGATGGCCTGCTGCAGGGCCACCGTAAGCTCACGATAGCTCCTGTACAGCAGTGCCGTGCCCGCCTCGTCGTCGCGATTCCTTCTTCTTCTGGCGCGGGTATACTGGCGACGAGCGCGGCCGCACCTCGTGCGCAACTCCGCTATCTCGCCCGTCCACCAGTACACCGCGCGCCTGGGAAGGGGCCTGGCTCGGGGCATGGCGGTGTCGCACACCGCCTTCATTGCGTCCCCGAACCACTCGGCTTCCTCCCCCGCGACGACTGGCCCGGTCGTGTGATCGTCGGACCAGGCCACGGCAAGCACGGCCGCCATCAGGCCGTCCCGGTCTAGGCGCTTCAGCGCCCACCGCAGCGGTGGCGCTACATCTGGGCGACGGGTGTGTCGGGGCGATCTCCCACACGGGGCGGCGGAGAGGCCGAACGAGATGTACATATGGTCGGATAACGTCTCGACCTCTTCCAACACGTAAGAATGTACCATGACAATGGAAGCAAGCACAGAAAAATGCTTTTGGCCAAATAAAAGAAAAATTAATGAAAGATTTATTCCTACGTATAGGTCGATGGTGGCAGGGACAAGGATGGCGCATGTGGATGCACTTAGCCAAAACCCTCAGCCGACCCCTCTCGAAATCGCCTATGTGGATATTACGGAGGCTGAATGAATTACAGCAGCACAAATTCAATACGAACAATTGGCACGCATCGGAACAACTCTTACCACTAATAAAAAATCTCCCGAAACGAAGCACTATTTTAAAGAATATCTATTAAAAAGAGATAACTTATACCGACGTCTACCGAACAACAAAATAGCTTGGGTTGTTTCAGGTAATGCAAGATTACAGATTTGCAGACTATGTCACGACAATACTGGACATCTAAGTTCGGAAAAGACATTAGAGCGTATTCGGGCGAAATTATTGGTTTGCTGGTATGTGACGTTTCGTTAATAAGTATGTGAAGGCATGCTTGAGTTGCGCATACTATAAACATACATCTGGGAAGAAACAGTGTAAGCTGAATACAGTATAAAAGTTACCGACACCTTTCCATACTCTACATATTGACCATGTAGGACCATTCGAAACCTGTCGGAAGGATAATAAATACCTATTTGTGATAGTAGATGCATTTACGAAATTTACTATCGTAGAACCAGTAAAAGATAAAAAAACTCGCCACACTGAAAAGGTATTATTGAACCCAATATATTTGTTCGGTGTGCCAACAAGAATCATAAGTGATCGTGGGACAAGTTTCGCATCATGCCGATTCGAGGCATCGTGCAAAGTATATGGAATCAAGCATGTGCTTAACATACTAGCTACACCAAGAGCGAATGACAACAAGTGCAGCAGGTCAAGACCCATGAGGTTGGGATACATAGGTTAAAAAGGTGCAAAGTGCTATAGACACCATGCACAACAAGAGTATCAATACCATACTGATGAAAGCGTTGATTGGGTGTGATACAAGGACCGTGACGGAAGGAGCACTATCGAACGCCATACAAGGAGAGATGGATCGATTGGATCTAACCGCGCTAAGAGAAGAGATTAACAAGCATATCACGGAAGAACAAAAAGTAAACGGCATCGTATAAGGGTTAAACACCGAACCAGACGAGCAAGATGTGTGCCTCAAGCAGGGTGGTGGTAAGCGAGAGGTGCAAAATGTACCTCGGACTTATAAGGGATACGACGATATTGTGATACGACAACAAACTTTTATTTTCAGAGTAGAGTCACCGAAAATAATTATATTGTAAGGTCTGAGGAGACAGACTTAATATCAGTATGGCCGACAAAACTAAGGCAGGCTATACTGGCGGGAATGTCTTCACAGCTCATGGATAGTCCAGAACGATATTATTATATTAGCTTTCACTATGAACGCATGCGTCATTAAATCAAATATTTTTAAAACGCCCACAGACTTATCTTTAATCTACCGCTGAAATCCTGATTCACCTTACAAAATTGTCTTTAAAAAATGTACTAAGAATTAACATTTATTTGCAAATTTTGACTAATAACGATCAACTATTTTCATCAAAATTTGTAGACAAAAACTATAGTTTTAAACAAAACATATAAATAAATCAAAATTTTAAGTTTCACCGTTATAAGTAGATATTACTATATTTGAAATTATACTCACGTAATCCTGTTATTAGATCAGGTTTGAAAATTAATTTACACGCGCGAGCTACGATTATCAAAATACAATCATGAACTCATAATCTACTATTGGCACTTACAATTAGTTGCAAAAAATTACTTAAATATGCATGGGTTCGGTATAATTATACAAATAGTAGATCGGAATATTTGAAAAGCTTAAAGCGACCACGCTGTCTATGAATATAGTCTACGTACAGTGGGGTATTTATCCCGAAAAAGCAGAAAAAGTCGATTTTAAACATTTTACACAATCTGTAAGTATGTACTAAAACAAAAAACAACGTACTAAATTTCTTTTGTTTATTTTTACATTCATGAATCGCTAAATTTAATCGATAGTCAAAAGATTTTATGACACGTGTTGCCTTTTTAAACATGGTACAACATATCGCATATTTATTAATTATTTTTATACCTTTTAAAAAAATTGTGTAATTTCTTACACGATGGACATTTTTTAGGTAAGTATGTAATACACTTCCAAGCAGTTAAAATTTTTTTATTATATTTATTTATAGAGATATTAATATTTGTAAATAATCAATAATTCAAGATATTCTTTTTAGTCTCGTTACATTCGATAGATATTTGTGATTACAAATTAACAAAATTTGATTCCGGATTTGTCCGGATTGAAGTCTAATAGCTAATTTAGCATTAAGCGCATAGCAACGTTTTACGTACACTTGTATTGAAGAACAAGAAAAATGAAGTCGATCATTTAGGGGGTAATTGCATACTACATGTAGTACCAACCATTCCAGATCTCTTTATTGTAATTTAAATTAGTTTTAATACAAATTAAATTTATAATCGCTTTTGTAGAAGCTTTTGTAGATGTACTACAAAAAACCATTTAATTTTTCTAAATAAAATCTTTTTCTATCTACTATCGTTTTAACGCTACAGTTTGGCCCTGTTGAGCGGGTCTGTTCACGTATACACAAGGTCTTTTTCTTTAATTCGCAAACTTGAAAAATCTCAAGAGGGGCTAAATCTATCAAAAAAACGTTTGAACAAAAGCTAGAGCAATGATAAAAGTAATGGTAATGCTGAGTAATGGAAAAAAATTTCAAAGTCCAGTCCATTTTTTCTAAGTGGAACTATACATATATTTTTTCTTTTGTAGTATAATGGTGTTTGTTGAGATGAATTTAACGACCTGCATATGGTCATTTATTGTTATAAAATGTTATAAATACGTTAACTCCAAGGAGTCAAAAGAAATTGCTGGTTGACAGCTATCGAATTTTTTATCTTCTATTATGCTTTTCACATTACCGACACAAATAAAAGAAGTATATTTCTACTTATCAATTCTTAATTAAAGAAAAAAGCAAAAATTAGAGAATCATACTTCAATGTACCTACCATTGTGCAACTCCCTCTTTGTTTATAGCATGATGTGCAGTTTAATAACCGTTAATTGGTGACTCTGGCCTGAACTCAGGCTTCTTCAGGAACTGACGAATTGATATTGAACATAAAATTTAAGATGGTCGAAAATCATTTATAAATACCATTTATAATTTTCATTTATTAATTTTAATTAATTACTTTCAATTTCGATTTCACAATTGCAACATTAGCAACCCATATGGGAGTAGACAATCACGCACCTAAATCCTTACTTAATTGGTAATGTTCCGTTTTTACAACGGAATTTCTCCTCGTTAGGCCTTTGAACCTCTTCGGACAATTGAAGCATTCCATCAAGCACATACTAATATCCTTTTAATAACTTTATTAGTTGTCATTGTTATTGCCGGCTCGAACGGTAAGAACTTTATTAACGAAGTCTCGTTTTGCAATTGGCAAAATACAGCAATAAAGTCATTTTTTAATCTTCTGTACAATGGGGCATTACACACCCCAGTTTCCCCCCTCCTTTTCGGTGTTCGACACAAGCACCCTATGATGCCCTTCTACATTTCCCTTTCCTACGCTTTCCTAGGAGGTTGGTTTCGAATTGAAATCAACCAATCATCAATTTTTATTTCCTTCCTTAGAGACTACTTTTTCCATTCTCCCCTTACTTCAATTCTCCGAAAAGTCTAATACACCCCTAAAATTTTAATTTCGCTCTAATCAAACTTCTCTATCGAGTCACGAACATCTTCTAAGCAGTCGATCCAATAGCGATTATTTCTGTCTTTGTTGTTCCAAAATAAACTGTTTACGCATACCAAAAAATCCGCTGTCCTTCATTAATTTGACGAACAGCGTACCGGAGACTTAGTCGCGTTGCGTCACCCGGATTTATAACCCGGTGAGATTCGTTCAGAATCGCGGTATTACGGTACAGGTAAGGAACATAAATTTATGTACCTTCCGTTGTGTGTAACACTATTTGAAATCGTCGCCCTCCTCTCGGACACGGTAGCATATAATAATACTAATAACAGTTATGTGTCAGTAATTAAAAAGTATTATTATTTATTAATTAATATTACTTTGTTATAGGAAGTACAAATTCATCGCAATCAATATAAGGATTGGACTGGTAGTTTTCATCATTTAGTCTTTTTTAAGCCCGATAACTACAAGTATCAATGTGCACCAGGAATGACAACGTCGTATTTCTCTAAGCATCCACAGAATTATATGGAATGCAAAATACCTACAGTTTTACCTCTTACGTATGAAAGAAGAAAACCTATACCATATATTCCAGCTTTGTCTCTTTCTGGAATTTATAAAAAATCAAGTTGCATCGCCTACAAACGATAATTTGTTATTCTTCCTTAGTAATAACACATAAATCGGAATATTACTCGAGAAATAATGTAGAAGTAAATTCAGGATTGTTGAAGCTAAAAAAATAAAATGTTCATAATGAATCAATTAAGAGATATTTATGTTTATTCTACTTTAATAAAGTATTTGTATAATCTTTAGGATCGAACTGATCTTAACGTTCGATCAGAGACGAAAATTATGACGTTATAGATGAGCCTTCATGGTTGAGCGGTATCGAGTTGTTCAACCGGTATTGAAATCATGGAAAACTGTTGATAAAGAGAGTATCGCGAGAATCGCGGTCCGAAGTGGCCGCACCGTTATTCTCTATTTTTGGTTCCGCAGTTTTAATTTCCTTTATATCTTAATTGTATATAATGCAAATAAACGTGTCTCGGTTCTTTTGTACTTTTTATAAATGAAGAAAATATGAGTACACCTGCAAGAGAAATTCCTGGAAAATCCAGGCGTAACAATACACAATATACAAGAGGTAATTCTTAATATCTATATTAAAGGTCATCCTATGAGATTTTTTAATAAGAAGAATTAATGTTTGCTCTAATGTGTAAATTTCTGCAGATAAGTAATCTATTTACATACCATCCATACCATAACACGGACTGAATGTTCATGGTGAAGTCAACGCATACTGCAAATGTCCGCGAAAATATTTACCCACGCCACAAATGTTGATAGGAGAATTCATGCACATCACAAATATCTACAGAAAAATTCACGCTCGTTACAGATTTTCACAAAGAAGTCCATACACTGGAAATACCCGTAAAATAAAAATTCACACACATTACGAATGTTCAGAGAAAAAACTTACTCAACTCGAAAATTTCATAGCGCGAATTTTTGTTTATTCTACAATAAGGTAGATCTATATATCTATAGAGTATCACAAGATTGTTTGCAACGCGGAATGTTAGTAATTTTCTCCGTAGTTCTTACGAAGTAAACTGCCACTTGTGCGACACTGCATTTGATAATTACAGAACGCTCGGTTGCATGACCCGCCCAAAACCAGTTTGTGCGCTGTTTCCCACACGAGCAACTTATTCGCTGAAATTTTAATCGTTCTAAACTAAAATCCGAAGTCTCAAATGCGATTCGTTATCTTTAATTTTTGTTTTATTTTAGCTTCTAGAATTATTTTTTCAAATCATTCCCAGTGATAACTGAACACTCTATATATAAAGTTTAACAAAAAGTATGATATTAAAAAATATGCTTTTAAAATTTCACGATTAAAATGAACGTATTCTCAAAAGTTAGATTCCTTTAAATCATTAAATAATTGCTGCAAAATTATCATATGTAGAGTAACAAATTATGTTGAAATCGCGCAACAAACCATTTGTAATATATTTCGTATATGGTTTATAAACATACTGTGTATTACATACTAGAAGCATATACTTTTTGAAATTTAATTTACTTACTGAACAATTTTTGCTATTAGCCGCAATTATTAGTAAATACAGATTTATGTTGATTTTAAATATTAATGATATAGTCAAACCAAAAAATATAATACATGTTAAAAGAATGTCAGAACATATTTTTACTTACTTTCTTTTCCTTTCTGTTGAAGTTTCACCAACGAAATAAGCGTCACGGCTAGGATCTTCTTTTGGGATGCAGCTAACAAGATTGAATTTAAGTTGAAGGACGTCGATCGGAATTAACTTGCAAGATATGATAACTCCCGAGGATGATTGAAAAAAGCTACTGGTTCTGTGTATGTGAGAATAAGCTTGGACAATTACATTCTCCTGGCTTTTCAGCTCACAATAAAATGTCCTTTTGGGCCCCTTTCGTGACCCCAGTGTCATATACGCCCAAAAATACAACAGTGTCGTTCTAAGCTTAAAAGTAATCCGTTTAAAGGTAATGATTATAGACATCTGGTTTGATCTGTTTGCCCTGTCTGTTATGGGGTTATGAACTCATCATGGCATGCACTTGCTCGGCGCTGCTTATTGTTTGCGAAACGGTGTGACACTCGTGAATCGGTTGGCGTGCAGGCAGTTTATTATGAACTAGCGAATGATCGGGAGCGCAAGCAAATCTGTGCGTTAACAATATACGTATGCATTAATCATTATATATACTTATATATGTGTGCATATTCGTGTAATTAACATGATGCCCAATTGTGTAAAAAGCAAAAAAAAAAAATCAAACACTTTGTTCGTATATGTATACACATATACATATACAGTGACTCATGAAAGTAGTCGAATACTTATCGCAGCATGTTTTTATGAAGATAATATGTGTGCTGTATTAAATTTCTTAAAATTGCATTAACGTGAGGAATAAAGTGATATTTTCGAATGAGTCTAAATACATTGTTTTTGGGTCGAACGGATCTAAATTTGTTTGGAGAAAGACAAATACAGAAACGGAAGTTAAAAACTTGTGTTCGATAGTAAAATATCGAAGTGGCTTTATTATGGTGTGGAGATGTATGCAGCGGGCAGCATAGGGAACTTAATATTTTTAGATAGAATATTGGATAAATATAAATTTATAAAATATTTGTGCATTTTGAAGGAAAATTGGGATTATATGAAGATTTTTATTTTCAAGATTATAATGATCCAAAGGACACAAGCAAGCATTGTTAAGGAATGGAGCCTGTATAATATACCCCACACGTTAAAAACACCACCACAATGTCTCGATATTAATTCGATTCAACATTTATGGGTAATAATACTGTGGCGAGTGGAAGAAGAAAGGAAAAGGATAGGATGAAGTCGTTTCGTCCGGGGCCTGCTAGTGGTGGACTCGTGAGTAAGGCATCCTAGCAGGCCCGTCCCTTAGACGGGGAGATGTTGAAGTTAGGAGAGGGATCGGTATAAGTACTAATCGTACTGTTTTCGAGGACTTGCGGGAAAGTCGGTGTTGTAGGTCCCTCTGGTGGCGGAGTGTAGGAAGGCCGCCACTGTAAGAAAAGAATTAAAAAAATTTAATACAATATCCAAAACAGCTTTAAAAGAAAAAAATTTTGAAATATGGAATTTTATACTATCAGATATAACAAAAAAGTTAATAAATAGTATGAATAATCGCTTTAAATATATAATTAGTGTTAAAGTTGGGCCTACTAAATATTAGTGGTTATTAACATATTAAAAAATAATTGTTCAAATACAGTACTAATAACATTGCGGTGCTAGTAACATTTTAAAAGGTTTCATACAACACACATGTATTTATAAAAGCATTTTATGACAAGTGNCATGTTTTTATGAAGATAATATGTGTGCTGTATTAAATTTCTTAAAATTGCATTAACGTGAGGAATAAAGTGATATTTTCGAATGAGTCTAAATACATTGTTTTTGGGTCGAACGGATCTAAATTTGTTTGGAGAAAGACAAATACAGAAACGGAAGTTAAAAACTTGTGTTCGATAGTAAAATATCGAAGTGGCTTTATTATGGTGTGGAGATGTATGCAGCGGGCAGCATAGGGAACTTAATATTTTTAGATAGAATATTGGATAAATATAAATTTATAAAATATTTGTGCATTTTGAAGGAAAATTGGGATTATATGAAGATTTTTATTTTCAAGATTATAATGATCCAAAGGACACAAGCAAGCATTGTTAAGGAATGGAGCCTGTATAATATACCCCACACGTTAAAAACACCACCACAATGTCTCGATATTAATTCGATTCAACATTTATGGGTAATAATACTGTGGCGAGTGGAAGAAGAAAGGAAAAGGATAGGATGAAGTCGTTTCGTCCGGGGCCTGCTAGTGGTGGACTCGTGAGTAAGGCATCCTAGCAGGCCCGTCCCTTAGACGGGGAGATGTTGAAGTTAGGAGAGGGATCGGTATAAGTACTAATCGTACTGTTTTCGAGGACTTGCGGGAAAGTCGGTGTTGTAGGTCCCTCTGGTGGCGGAGTGTAGGAAGGCCGCCACTGTAAGAAAAGAATTAAAAAAATTTAATACAATATCCAAAACAGCTTTAAAAGAAAAAAATTTTGAAATATGGAATTTTATACTATCAGATATAACAAAAAAGTTAATAAATAGTATGAATAATCGCTTTAAATATATAATTAGTGTTAAAGTTGGGCCTACTAAATATTAGTGGTTATTAACATATTAAAAAATAATTGTTCAAATACAGTACTAATAACATTGCGGTGCTAGTAACATTTTAAAAGGTTTCATACAACACACATGTATTTATAAAAGCATTTTATGACAAGTGTTCAAATAACATACGAGTCACTCAAGGTAAGTCACTGTACGTGTTAGCTGTACTTTTTTGCGTTTATACATTTCGTACTTAAAGTAACTGCTGTATTTCGTAATTTTTTGTATTAATAATTTTTTAATACAAAATGAACAATTACCGGAGCTTCCATTTCTAAACGTTAGTTTTACGAGAAGTTGAATTTGATTTAATTTAATTAAACAAGATACATGTATCTGAAAAAAAATGTTTAACGTGTCCAAACATTTTTATGGCGTAGAAACTAAATATTGTTTAAATATAAGTTTATTGTACAATAAAATATTACAATTACAAAACAACTGTTTATATTTCTATCATCTATAATAAATTCTAATACAATATAAAGGAACTAAACAAATATTTTACTAAACTGCGAAGATGTAAATCAACAAAATAAAAATTATTGTGTTGGACAAATATTAAAATAAGTGTAGTGTAATGCAACCAGGGAAAAGGAACATACGAATAAAAACAAAAATATGCTCGAAGACAATGGTTTTGCATCGAATTGCGGTTTCTCTTCCTAGATGAATATTTTAATCTACATACTATGTACCATATTCTATAAACTACAATTTTTTCGCGTTTACCAACACAAATAAAGGAAAATAGTGACATTTTTTTATTTTTTTTAGAAAAAATAACATCGCTATTCTGTACATTATTTCTTACAAGATCTTTTCAGACATTGAGTGTGAAAAACTTATTTCATGTCAAGATTATAACAATATTTTACAATGTTATAAGCTGCAATATTAACAATTCTGGAGCGTTCTTTTATGTATTTTAAAAGTAGCTCCTAAACAAAAATGATCACTGCCAACTGCAAAATTAGGTATCGTAGGCAAAGTGACAGATTCTGCAGCTGTAGGTAAAATATATCTCTCAAGAAGTTCCAGATTGCTATAAAAAATATAATCAACAGTAATCCATTCGCCCTGATTGGTTGTAGCTTCTCTTTCTCCACGTTGATTTTGATGTTTGTACACACTATTGAAGTGGAACGGATGGGTTAAGGTGCCAGAACAAAACTTTACACGATAACCACTCACAATCTCGATCGCTTGAAAATCAGTTGTATCTGTATTTACTTCATTACAGTTCGATGAATTATTTTCTAAGGCATTTTCTGCTACAGGATGATCGTCGCTATTCTCCAACTATAACAGAACAAATATTTTAGTTAATGAACAACAATAAAATTATAAGAAGCACGGTAAAAAACCTGTTTAATGGACTCGGTTCCAATGATTTTGACCTTGACACACGCTGCCAAAGACATGGTCCAGTGTAACTCGTAAAAGTTTTTTTCAGTCGGTCATCATTTATTAAAAAGGTGGGAATAAAAAAATTTCTGTTTCAAAATGCATCCTCATGATTTTCGTTACATAATACACAACTCTGATTTGTTGTAGCATTTTTTACGTGAAAAGAAAGCTGGCTTTAGTTTCCGAGATATATACAAAACTATCGTTAACACTATGAAAAATGGTTAAAAGCAAAATTTCACATGCGTTTGTACAAGATTTCGTTTCTAATAACGGTAAAGTACTGTTAGGTTGAGTTTACGTTAGATTTTTTTGGGGTCCTGTGATTCGGAGCCTCGTAGCCTCACACATGCCTTTTTTCATGAGTGAAAAATAACAAACTTCATTTTAATCAATTGAATATTGTATTATTTTCACTCACATAGATAAGTGAAAAAAAATCTAACCCAAACTCAATCTAACCATAGCTTATCACTAATAGGAACGTAATCCTAATTTACTTAAGCAAAATATAACATAAAAGTGTATGTATACATTTCAGTATGAGAATAATACTGTTTACTTTTTTTTATTCTAACTTTTTTTTATAAATAATGACCGTTGGCTAAATCATTCTGAGGATTACTTTGTTCTTGACAATATATGTCAAGGTCATGATCATTGGAGTTGGGTTCTTTACATAGGAGTTTTACTGAAAATACTTCAATAAAAAATTATACGGTCAAACATTTGAAACTGTTTAATACAATATAATAAATGGGTTAAATTAATCAAAATGTATGTACATTTGTTAAAGGAGTAAAAAAGATAGCAATTTACCACATTGTTAGAGTAAATTAAGTAATTTTATATTTTCTAACACCTATTCTTTACTGAGGGAAGAAAAAAAAAAAAAAAAAAAATACCATCACCCTGTTGGTTCCTTCCCCACTCAACCTATGCTTTAAGACATTAAAATGTTGACAGTTATCGGTTATACAAAGCCGAGGAGGGATAAGAACATTAGATAAACATTGATACTCCGTTTCTTCAAGATTTTTTCCTTTCCCTTGGTATTTAAATACCCCATCCACGATAAATTTGTATACTCCAGAATAGAGCTCTAAGTTGAAGTCGCCTGTTAGTATAATCGGAAGATATGTGGCACCTGCCCTGTTAACAAAATGATAAATTAAATGTTTTACAATTTAAACTGCTTATTCAAAGTTAAAAATATCGACTAACGATTGATTAACGTTTCGCATTAGAAGATATAAGAATATAAAATTATATTTCAGTTAAGTTTTATAAAACAATAATTAAATGGATGTTGAACAGAACGATTGAAATAACAAGGACAAATATTATTATATTTCGATTTATAAAATTAATTTATTGTATAGGAATAGAATATTTTTTGCCAATATAATACAGATAGGTACATAAGTCATACTATAGGATCTAAATCATTTTCATTATCATTTGTACGAAAAAGTGCCTAGGAATAAAAAATATTCGGTTTCTAACGACAAATATTATGATAAAAGAATTTTCTACAAGATTATATTTTTATAAATTTCAATGTCATTAACTTTTTCTTCAAAAGACATAAGGTATTTTTATAACCATGTTGCGTATATGCATAATATGTAATTCCATGATATTATGGAATTCATAACATGATTATTATTTTGTTAGACTCTGAAAAAAATTATAACTAATCTAAAGCACTTCTGTAAATAATATAAAAAAATAGTATAATTAAAATAAACTATAAATATAATGTAACAAAATTTTGTATAATTACGTATTAAGTAAATGAAAAAATGAATCGCAGCATCAGGACTTGAACCAACGTTCATGAAAGTCAATTTTTGTTAGTAATTAATTTTAATTATATTAAGCAAAATAATTATATTAGGGCTCACTGATATTGACCGCTTAAGGCTATCGAGTACATCGGTTACCCTTTCTTAAATTGTCTTATTGTGACTAATTGTTTCAAAGACTATACCACAGCCCATTCCTTTTATTTAAATATATTCGTTACAAGGGAAACACATGAAGTGTAATTTTTAGATTTTTATGAAACTTTGCACATCCGTAAACAATCGAAAGATGTACGATTATATTCAATATTAGGTATAGATACTCAATAGTTTGACTTAAACAACGGAAATATTTACAGGAAAAAAGAACGGTTCTTAGGAAGTTGTAGAAGTTTGATGCTATTAATAAAACTATTCACTACATCAGCGGGATACTTCGAATTGTTGTCAAGACTCAAAAAAGTAGCTCGATAGCCTTTTATATGCTATCCGAATGTTTGTGCTCTTTATACACGCTCTTTATCACAAACGTAACATTTTTTAATTGCGTTTGTGACTCGTCTGTAACATGACGTATGTGGTTCGATTCGTAAACATGATTGCTTCGGCCAATAACAAAAATATGTACATATGTCTTGTCTTTATGATTGCTATAAGAAAATTGTGCTTGCTACATCATATTAAATCAATCAGAGCAGCATTCCTTTCATAGGAATTTTTTGAAAATTTCATAACATTTAATTCCATTTTATTCCAAAAGGTATATTCCAATTAAACGATGAAGAACACGTTGAAGAAGGTGTGTAACAAAATGTCACGAAAATTTCAAATTTAATTATTTTTCCGTTTCTCTTCTCGGCAATGAAAAATTATTTTACTCTGAGCCTGCCGTTCCTGACACAAACCTTTCGCATCTGTTCTTCTAGTTGTAAGTGGCGATATGTTTGACACCAGATTGCTATTTCAACGAAATATATTTTCGGAAAAATCAGTAAATTTGTAAGCTCAGTATCTAAAAAATTAATAGAAATCTGATCGTATACATTGAAAGGATTTTAAGTGTCATCAGGTATGCTTGAGCGAGTGATTGTTGAATGCGTGCGGTCGGGGTCGTCTTGCGACAGGATGGCGCCGGTGGTTGAACCTATTGAGTGGTGGTGCGAATAGATTTATGGTTGCGAGTGAGACTGAGCCGGGTATGTTTGGAAAAGTGTGACCGTGGCCGAGTGTCTTGGGTGGTCGAAAGAGTGTTTGCGAAGAGTGTCTGGGTTATGTCTAGGGTATGTTTGGGACTGGGAAATTGGGCCGTGAGAATGAAGTATACATGATTGCGTGATTGGAAGGAATGGATGAGAAGATTTTGGATGCGAGTGAAAAGGGATGCGTGTCGGGAAAAAGATAGAACGATTGAGAATGGGTATTTTAAGGGTGTAAATGTTCGGGCGCGTGGTAGTTGTTATGTTGGAATGGTAAGGGATCGGTGACAGTAAGGCCAGTAAGAATATTGTAATTGTGAATTGTAGTCAGGTGTTAAATATATAATCGTTATTCTCTACTATCAAGAGAGTTAAGTAATTCACCTCCCTTTACAACATGGACGATTGATGAATTTGTGTTGAGAAGCACTGTCAAGCGATGTTAAGGAAAATATATAAGTCATTTTTAGTTAAATATAGATGTCTTTTTTTCTTATTTATAATACAATATCCTCATAAATGATTTAAAAGAAGTTTAACTGTAAAGTGTTATTGCAATTTCTTTTTCTTTTTTAAAAAATGGTATCAGTCCATTCCTAGCAATCAGTAATTAAAATAGCTTTCTAATTGTGCTCAAGATTATTATAATGTAATAAAGAATTGTCGCAAAAAAAATTTCCTTTTGTTATATAAAATGAAACGAGAAAATTTCGTTTGAACGAAAGTCCTAGAAGAGAAAATACCTCAAACAGAAAAAAAGATACGAACAGGGAAATCATACATTGGCTGAAGATATGCTGGATGAGGTTTAAAAGGGATGAACCCTCGAAAATTTTTTATAAAACACCTATGGAAAAAAGTACACAATTTAAAGTTCTTTATGTACGTGGAAAGCAAGGAAGGCCAAAAGATTTTAGCAAAATAACTTTGTTAGCATTGTACACAGCCACACTTCAAGACCTATAACAAGAGATAAATACAATGTATAAATACAATATAACGGTATGATGACTTACATGCTTCCAATTCACCACAAATATTTCACTATGTTAATTCTAAGTACAAAGGAGAAATCAGATTGAGATACGAATATGATTATTATAATAGTTACTTTAATTTACTTTTTATAGTTGTTTTTTTTTTCATCAATTCTCTTGTAATATATCTGAAAATATTATCTTAATAAAGTCAATTTTACGTTTACTTACACTTGTTCATTTTAATTATTTTTTATATTAAAAAAATATATTTCAGAAAAACAAATTTGAATTAAAATATGCATTTAAAATTGTTACTATTCATGTTTTTTTATAATTTCTTATTATTGAAAGTGGCGTAAAAGTCCATTTGTAACAAAAAAACTCCTTATTTGCTTTAACAATTTAATTAATTATTATTACATAATAATTATTGAAAAATTTAAGAGTTCAAACTGTGTGCGAGTCAAACAATCGCCTTTGTCTCAGAAGCTTGTGGAAACCCGTGACCACGATGGACCAGTTTCGTTCTCGCCCTCAAAGCTACCATACATTGTACGCATTTTTATACAATACAAAATTATTAATCAAGGACACACTGGCCTTGTGAGTATTTTAAGCATCACTGCTCTCCTCAGAATCCAACAATAATATTTAACAAGTTTATAATTTTAAAAATCTGGTACCGAATGTATTAACGTTTACCAATATTTTTAAAGCAATCCAAACGCAAACTTTTAAATATCTCAAAAAAGAAAAAAGAAAAAAGAAAAAAGAAAAAAAAGCTTCATATAGTTCTATTTAAAAAAATTAACTTGACCTTCGTATTTCTGAAAACAATGACCCGAAAAAAATTCGTCTTCGCCAAAACATTGATTCGTTTGAACCATACAAACTTTATATAGACGATTTTTTTCTATTTTTAGTACTTAAGAAATTATGGGTCTGTATCACTTTAACACAGATACACTACATA
Source organism: Ctenoplectra terminalis (assembly GCA_019453375.1). NCBI lineage: Eukaryota > Metazoa > Arthropoda > Insecta > Hymenoptera > Apidae > Ctenoplectra > Ctenoplectra terminalis. Next base: position 114,533 of record SMSQ01006098.1, read on the forward strand.
GAACTAAAACGATATTTGTTTATATCCTTAAAACTAAACCCGAGTTGCGATAACATTTACACGAAAAAGTTGTTCAGAACGATAACCTTTATAACATATTTTAAGATCACTGAAATTGGTAAAGAGGCCACACTTCCAAATAATTACCAATAATTTATTTGGCTAATAAAATGATGTAGGGATTTTAGGTTTCAGACGGGTGTCTCTATAAATACTTAATAATGGACACTGTCTTAAGAACAATAACTATTTATTAACTAACAACTATGCTCAATAATCCAATACTCGTTCTCTATTTCTCTTGACTCTCGACTCTTGACTCTCCTGACTCAACTCTCACTGCCCTCTCACTATGCTCTGACTAACTCTCGACTAACCCCTCCACGCATTTTCTCCATTCATTTATTCCTTCATTCTCTCTTCTTCTATTCTCAATCTCTTTCACTCTGCTCAGGCATTCCCAGAAACTCTTCGGTCACACGATATTCCCTGTCACTCGGTCCAAATACTCTTTTCTCACACGTCTATCGCTCGGCCCAAGCACTCGTCTCTCGCACATCTATCGCTCGGCCCAAACACTCGTCTCTCTCGTCTCTCGCACTTCGATCACACTGTCCCAAACACTCTTTATTCACACCTCTATCACTTCAGACTAAACATTCTCACCTCGGACTTACCATTCCCACAATGATACTTAATAACTTCATATTGGTTTAGATTCAGTCTTTCGCTTTGCAACAGCTAACAGTATTTATCATTATACTTCCTACTACAGTGTCAATTTTTTCTACGACAATCAATAGAAATACTTTAGAGAATTTTTTTAGCGTTAGAGAGATGATGTATACTTCTGCATTTGGAAGAATCTGTAGCTTCTTAACTTCAACAATTTTTCTAGTTTCACACAAGACTAAAAAATAGTAAAAGTTCTAGTAACCTTTGACTGAAAATCACTCGAAGCGATACCGTCTAATCAGTATATAGAAATATTTAAAGTGCCGAAGAAAACCACAAAAATAATAGAACCGTTTGACGCACACGGTTTTAGCACGTGGAACAACTTCGTACGAAAATTTTCGAAACTTGATGTATTGTATAATTACGACATTAATATTCATGCGCGGAAAAAAACATCATTAAATCACCGTCACTCATTCATATAAAAGTGGATATATTGAAAAGAAACCAAATAATTTTTAAAATCCAGTAGAATTCGCTTTTTCGGAACAAGATTTCGTACAGCCACCTCGTTCTAGGTATATAATATAAATTTTCTTACTTTTATGACTTGTTTCATCACATAGTATATATTCGATGAAAGTTAGTAACAGAACAAAACTGTACATGTTAAAAATAAAAAGTACCCATTCTGTTTTTTCATATCACAGCATAGTTATTTCCACTACTGATTAAAACTTTAAATGAAAAAATATATAAAAAAAATATTATTAACCTTTTCGTTTATAACTTTTTTTTAAATTCTATAAACAATAATTAAATGTTTTACCAGATGATAGTTCTTATAAACTATACAAGGTGTTCTAGACACTGTGAAGGAGCCAGAAATGGGGGGTTCCCGAGATGATTTTAAACAACTTTTTCCTTTCCAATAGAAATATCAAATTCGGTTTCATTAACGAGTTATTAACGAAAAACACTGACCAATCAGAGAATCAGAAAGGCGGGCGGCCGCCAATGAGAGCGTTGTCTGTGCCGCTCTGTGCCGCACTTGTGCGAGTAACTCAGAATAAATTGAAAAATTAAGTTAAACATACCCAAACAGCAAAATATTCGCCTGCTACTTGAAAATGTGGATCACTGTGCCACGATTTATGCGTATAGAACTATATTCTACATTCTATTACAGTTTACGAGTTATAACACAATATTGAAAAATAGCCGAATTTTTAAGGGTTGAAAGAAAAAAAAAAATTTTTCTTATTACATACCTACATAAGCACTACATATCTCCTGGGTTTTATAATCTTTTGAATTTCTGGGTTGGGTATCAGCCCTTGTTTTAAACCTTTTCTTCAAATCAGTTTACTTAGAAATAAGTAAAAGTACCGGTAGAAAATTTTATTTTAAATATTTTTAGATATTATTATGCAAAGCTGAACAGTTTGCTAGCAGAAGGAATGTTGGTGTGATTGGATATAACATAATATCCTTTCTATAGGCCCATATTCTCTGACGCAATTACAGAGTACGTACTTTCATTATTGGTCGAAACGGTAACATCCACGAATTAGGTCATATAGAATCGCGTGAGGAGGAAAGCGAACAGAACACATCGGAATCGAGTGGTATAGAATAATTGTGAGGTGTTAACCTGATAATTATTGGGGGACCGGGATGTAAGGGCTCCTGTTGGAGTAGGTAGTTTTTTGAAACTACACCACAGGGAGCCCCGATGGAGCCGATGTTCCTCCAAAGTTGCGACTGGTGGTCCGAGTACGGAAACAGAGGTGGGGAACCTAAGGACTAGGAAGAGGAGGGAGAGGAGGAAGAGGAAGAAGGAAAGGGAGCTTCGCGAGGCATGGAAAGGGGACACACCCCCCTCCACATTGGGAGGAGAGCTGCCGGGGGGTCCCGACCTTATGCGCGAAAGGGCGCGACCGCTGGCCTTGAGAAGGTCCGGCGCGACTGCCATCTCGTCGGACGAGGCGCAGAGCACCGCGGATGAGGAGGACGAGGATGAATCGGGGACGCTGTCTTCCGATCTTGGGGAGACGATACGTCCGATAGATGTTGTGGAGAACCTCGTGAGGGGAATCCTGGAGAGGATGGAATCGAACAGGCCGGAGGATGAGGTCTTCATAAGGACCGTGCGCGAGATAATGCGCGAGACAATGTTTGGGGCGGACCGGTGGTTGACCGGCGAGACATGGTCTGAGATGCTGGGTAAGTTGCGGTACGATGCCGGCGGAGGCGATGAGACCCAGCATAGGAAGAGGAAGGACGCCACGCCACCTGAGAGGGCGAGGGTACGCACCTCGGTCTCTCCCGGAGGCGATGGAGATGTGGTGCCGGGGGCTTTTACCGGAGCTGCGCGAGCTCCGCTTCCTGGCCCGGTGGATGAGGGTTGGAGCATCACCCGCAAGAAGAGGAAACAGGCGAAAGGGGGCAAGAGGCCCGCTGCTGAGGCGGCAGAGACCTTCCCTCCGCTCCCGATCGGGGCTGCTGCGGTTCCTCCTGGCAACAGGGGTCGAGCCGTGCGGTCTGACGGACGCGGCGAGCGGAGAGCCCAGACGCGGAAGAGGAAGCAAGCGTCCCCCCAGGGTTAGGGGCCCGGCCATTGCTCTGAAGATACCTGAGAGGGCGTCCGCAAAGGACGCCCTCAAGAGGGTGAAAGAGCAGGCTGGCCCCAGCGTTGAGAGGGTGAGGGCCGTTAGGCAGCCGGCCGGAGGGGGGGCAGGCTGCTGATCGAGTTCGAGCACAATGCGGACACGGGGGCCGTCTTCGAACGCATTCAAGGCACGATGACCGACTGCGGCGCCCAGAGTTTGAGACCGATGAGAGACATCGAGATAACGGGCATAGACGCGGCCACTGAGCCGGCGGAATTGATCAAGGCAATTGCCGAGGAAGCGAAGACCGAGATAAGGAACGTTCGCTGCAGGATACTGAGGACGGCCCCTCGAATGACTAAGACGGCAGTCATCGAGTGCCCCGAGGCGGTGGCGATCAGGATCGCTAGTATAGGCAGCATCAAGATTGGATGGATGCGCTGCAGGGTGCGGGAAGCACCAAGGGTCACGCGGTGCTTTGCGTGTCACGGGCTTGGCCACGTGGCGCACGCGTGCACCGCGAACCCCTCCGGAGTGGAGCGGTGTCGTAAGTGCGGCGCCGCGGGGCACAGCACGAGGGAGTGCACTTCTGCGCCCTCATGCTGTCTGTGCAGGCGACGGGGCCTGACGGGCAACGCCATAGTTCATGTGGCGGCGTCCGTCAGATGTCCCGTCTACAAGGAGGAGGCTGCCAAATCGGCAGCTGGCAGGAGAGGGTAGCGACCGGGCTACAGTGTGTGTGTTTTAGTGCAACCGTGATTGTGGCAGTGACAGTGATTGTTAACGTGAATGTGGGTGCAACTGTGATAGTGTGCGTGAATGTGTGTGTATCTGTGTGCAGGACGGCGTTGCCTGCACATACGCGATATCGCGATCTCGCTCCTCGCCTCGCAGCGGGTGCCCGGCCTTAGCGGGGGTGGAGCCTCCCTCTCCCCTGCCACGCGCGCGCGTTAGCGGCAGTGCCGCATCCCTCCCCTGAAGTAATGCCTCATCGGCGGTTCCGGGGGTGGGGTTTCGTCACGATTGAGCCGAAGAGGTGGGGTTTTTAGTGGGTACACCTGCAGGGGACATGCCTCTGCAGGGAAGTCTCACACTACCCGGGCGTCCGTCATCTTAACCCGGGTGTGCGTAAAGCATTTTCCCCATCACCCCCACCCCAAAAAATATAAAAAAAAAAATACCTGATAATTATTCAATAATACAAAAATTTTCTTGTTTTTCATAATAAGTTAAAGAAAGTATTACACTGATTTGATGAGATTCTCCTAATGAAAATGACCCTGCACTGTTTGTATGTTGCTAATTAAGATCTTGATAAAAAGAATTAATTCAAATTTCGTAGTATTAAAAATAGTTCGATTGGGGATATGTTTTGGCTTATTTCATGATTCGTATTTACATGATCTCTTACCCTATTAATCTTCTGAAGAGATGCTGCCACATGAATAATATTTGAATTCCCAGCTTTGTATTTCTAGTGTTAACTCTTCCATAGTGTCTCGTTTTTTTACAAATCTTTCAACGTGATTGCAGACGTTTCGCCAATTCATTGATGTTGCCAATCCATCTATCACTTCTCGCGTGAATTTTTTTATCTTACTGTGCGAAAGTACTAAAGTGAGATTTCATTTCCGAATCTTGTATTTAATTTGTACGCATGGCAATGTAATGGGACTTAACTAACACAAGTAATTTCATTAGGGGATTATATACGTTTCTTGATTTTGACAAATTAATTTCTTTTTTTTACATATTTTGAAAGGTATGTATCGTAGAAATATTTTAAGCCCAACACGAATTTGAAATTCGAATTATTGAGTCGAATAAACGAATTTACAGTCATTCAAATGAACCGGTTTATACCGCGCGGATAGTGGATAGTAATGGTTTTCCTGCGATCAAATCCATATATCTCAATAATTAAAAAATAAGGTACAGAAGCTATGTACGGAAATGATTAAAACGTATCTTTGTGTACTAGAAAGAAAAAGATATTATAGAAGGTTTCAAAAGAAAAGGAATGCTCCTAAACAAATTAATAGATAGGTTGTACATCGAAACTTAAAACGCCTTTGTCTCGAAACAGTATTTTTGAAAACGGTAGACATTGATAAATGCCTCACCATTCATCCGATAAACTTTATTTCTCACACACATATTCCAAATAAGAATAATTATCGGCGCACGAGGACATTTTTAAATAAATTAAAACATTATCGAAAAACAAAATTCCTTTATTCAAATTGTTACTTCTTCCGCAATTTTTATTTCTTTTTTTTCTAAACCCTCTCGTNTGAGATTCTCCTAATGAAAATGACCCTGCACTGTTTGTATGTTGCTAATTAAGATCTTGATAAAAAGAATTAATTCAAATTTCGTAGTATTAAAAATAGTTCGATTGGGGATATGTTTTGGCTTATTTCATGATTCGTATTTACATGATCTCTTACCCTATTAATCTTCTGAAGAGATGCTGCCACATGAATAATATTTGAATTCCCAGCTTTGTATTTCTAGTGTTAACTCTTCCATAGTGTCTCGTTTTTTTACAAATCTTTCAACGTGATTGCAGACGTTTCGCCAATTCATTGATGTTGCCAATCCATCTATCACTTCTCGCGTGAATTTTTTTATCTTACTGTGCGAAAGTACTAAAGTGAGATTTCATTTCCGAATCTTGTATTTAATTTGTACGCATGGCAATGTAATGGGACTTAACTAACACAAGTAATTTCATTAGGGGATTATATACGTTTCTTGATTTTGACAAATTAATTTCTTTTTTTTACATATTTTGAAAGGTATGTATCGTAGAAATATTTTAAGCCCAACACGAATTTGAAATTCGAATTATTGAGTCGAATAAACGAATTTACAGTCATTCAAATGAACCGGTTCATACCGCGCGGATGGTGGATAGTAATGGTTTTCCTGCGATCAAATCCATATATCTCAATAATTAAAAAATAAGGTACAGAAGCTATGTACGGAAATGATTAAAACGTATCTTTGTGTACTAGAAAGAAAAAGATATTATAGAAGGTTTCAAAAGAAAAGGAATGCTCCTAAACAAATTGATAGATAGGTTGTACATCGAAACTTAAAACGCCTTTGTCTCGAAACAGTATTTTTGAAAACGGTAGACATTGATAAATGCCTCACCATTCATCCGATAAACTTTATTTCTCACACACATATTCCAAATAAGAATAATTATCGGCGCACGAGGACATTTTTAAATAAATTAAAACATTATCGAAAAACAAAATTCCTTTATTCAAATTGTTACTTCTTCCGCAATTTTTATTTCTTTTTTTTCTAAACCCTCTCGTAAGTTGATTTACGTCTCCAAAAACTGTTAGTAAATCGAAAATTTTGGTTTTATATTACTCGTATGGGCTAAACCATGACCACCATTTAGGATGGCGTTAAAAACACTGTATTACGTCACTGTATGCAAGCGCTGCGTTTCTAGTAATTCTCATAAACGTATATTTTGACAGTAAAAAAGAATTTTTTAAATCAGTCTAATAGTTTGTTGTCGAATCACTGAAAAACATTGATTACTTTTTAGTGCCAAGAAACATATATGATCCCTTAACTTATCTATTTTGTACGTCTTTTGAAATTCATCACTTTTGACGAATCTGTTTTCTCTAATAGTATGAACGAACAGTTATCAGCCGATAAGAGAAACTTACATTTTTTTTTTTTTTAATACAATACACTAGAAATACTCTAACTGTTCAAATCACGGGGTTGTAATGGAAACAAACACAGCAGGTTGGAAACTTTCGAGTCTCGGAATACTAACTCTTATCGTAGAAAAATCAGAAACAAAGAGTTTATATTAGCCATGGATTGAATAAACTAGCCATAGTGCTTAGTTCTAATTGATCGAATAGATGATAGTGTGAAATGGGTCGCAAATCGATGAGGTCGTCTAACGGTCCCAGAGCATTCAGCCCCACCCACCTCGCGATGTGAGTTGGACACCTTCGGGTGACAAACGGGCCTCTGAAGCTCGTGAAGGGCTCTTGCGACGTGTTTGCGATGTATCGAGACTGTACCGCACCTCTAAGGTTGTGGAGTGTTATGAGGGGCTCTAGCCTGAGCTCGTCCGCACAAACTGCGTGTGGTATTCCCGCTGCAGAGACACCGCAGTCCCTCATACGACCGTTCCTCAGGGCTCGCGCTTCGTAATATAGGGTCGATACGATGACGCGAGATGATGCAACAATCCCAAGGTACCCGAGTTTGCCGCCCACCAAGAGGTAAACGTCGGCGGGTCCTTTCCCAGCCTAGTAAGTACTGATTCTCTTGGTCAGAACGTAATGCTTGCGTACACTAGCGAGTCTGCCTCCCCGAGGTGCCCCGTGGATATGGCAGGGACCGTCAGAAGAGTCTCTCCTCTGTTGGCTTGGACGCAACGAAAGGATTCGTCGACAGTAAAACGTCTGCGGCGTTGCTGAGTTTTTCCATCGCCCCTATCAGGGCTGTTGGGATCACTAGTTGATGGATGACTCTTGCCGATCCTTCGGGGTGAATGGTATAAACGAAAGCTTCCCTACATCTTTCCGGTAACCCCAGGACAGTTACACTCATTGATAGTGTGAAATAGGTACCATCAAAACTAGATAGACTTAAAATTTCATTTTCGTTTTGTCCCTAATAGCCATACACATGTCATACCCTTTACGTTTCCAAGAGCAAATTAAAAACGGTACACTGAACGGTACTCATTCTAGGACATTCGAACCTGATAGAAATTCTGCGGCATTGCCAAACACAACGCAAACTTCACAAAGAAAACACAATCGAGAAACTTGATACTACGAACAGAAATCCTATTACGTTGAGGAAATTTATAGAAAAATTCTTTAATAATTAAGATCTAACACTTACAAGACAAAATAAGAAAAGTTGTGGACTTTACCTATGGGAACACAACTTTTTTGGTCGAATTTTATAGAGTGACTCACGAAAATATTTGAATACTTACCATGAAACGCTTTATTAATTATAATAGGTATATTATACAATACTTACATAAATATTATTAATATTCTATGTAGGTATGGCTCGATTGAGTGAGGCGACGTCCAATGCATGAAAAAATATGAACAGAATTCTGCGGCTACAAGCTACTACCCCTACTCTGCGTTGACGAAATGCATCAAACAAAAACAAAAAAGATCCTTCTCGAATTTCTCACAAAAATTTTTAATCGAAGATGTTACTTCATAATTGTTTGAATCACTGATTAAAATTTTATACTCAAAAATAAATCTTTTTTTTTAATTCTTTTAACTTTAGTTTTTTTTGTTCATAACTTTTTGAATTTCTTGAAAATTTTTAATCTGAATCATTCAAAGCATTTAAATGAACAAAAAGTAGTAAAAAATGTACATTTCAACAAATATAATCAAGTAATAATTGAAAAAGAAAAAAACACTAAAATTGAAAAACAAAACTTTTCCATGTCGTTTCGAGGAAAAAAAAGTAAAATGAAAAAATAGTCTCAACGAGCAAATTATAAACACAAAAAATATGCAAAATAGCCAGAAAAAAATTTTGTTTCACAATTACGATATTCTGGTTAATGTAAAAAAATAGAAAAGCTCGTATTCCATTCACAACACAAAAATATATACAGCATACGCGAAATCAATACAACGAAAAGATTTTTGTAAATCATGAACATTTATTAATTCTTACCCGATGATTGACAATAATACGTTTGAAATTAACCGCTAATTTGTGTTCGTAATGCGAATGTTCGATATCGGAGTAAGCAGAATAAACAATTTTTGCGGACTGATGGACTTGAGTCAGAGACTAAATAATAATTTATATCCTAAAATTATTGATAATATAAGGATCAACGTGGAGTCAGTTACGAAAAGAAAGCAGTTAACGAAGAAATAAAAATGTTGAAGCAGAAAAACCATCAACTAAACTTACAGTTTTAGGCGACAATTATTATATATAAAACAATTATTATATATAAAAAAAGGAATACGTATTACACGTTAAAAAATGCACGTATAGAAGAATAAAGGAGGTGAAGAAACAGCTAGCACAAATTAAAAAAGCTATAAAAGAAGGTCACGGTCGACAAAAGCTAAAAAGGAAAGACAAAGGCGGTGCTGGTATACAAACAGCTGAATTAATAAATAAACCAATGCAAGATCTTTCTATTTATTATAAGATTTCTACTAACGAAAATCCCTAACACTCGCTTTGTCCACCTGGAGCGCATTCTTGAGGCGAATATCGCAAACATAAAGCTTTGGAAACTCTACACAATTTCAGCCATTCACCTGCACTAACAGTAAGTGACAGCAGATGATTTACTAGAAAGATGCTTGAGAAGCAAAACGCAGAATAATAATGAAAGTTTTAATTGCGTTTAGGTGCATCTGGCACCTCACTTCTGAGCGTATCTTCTATGGCAAAACAATTTTATAAATTGCAATATATTGTGCAGCTTGCGTTTTCAATGAAGGATTTGCACCTAATTTAAAAATTATGAGTACCATGGGAGTGAGAATCGGGCTAGAAACCTTTATCTTCGTCGAGATGCAGGATACAACTCATTGGCTTCAAAAAGGGCTGGAATTGCTTTAAATCTACAGAAATCAGCACAAAACAATATATTTGAAGAAGCTGAAGGCATAATGTATGGGCAGGCATCGCCGATTAGTTGTAAGTAGATATTTTAATGAGAAATCACAAGTTAATATTATTAATCCAGTTTTCTCAAAATGACATTTTTTTCAACTGGCGTTTTTCAATTAGGTGATTACAGAAAAACTATCTGACCAATTAATTTGAAATTTTTACACATTATTCAGAACATCCACAGATATCGCAAGGACTACGAAAACTTTTACTCATTAACAATTTTATACTTTTTATAACTCAGAACCATTAAAAAATTCATCGAATTTTGGAAGTTCAACTTCAAACTTGTGCCATTTTGTTGATTTCTTACCAGTAAAAATAATCATAGTTCCAACGATAACGACATTCATAATGAGTAAAAATTATCTACACTATTTTGTTTTAGATGCTTTGTTCCTCCGGAATCACCTACGCCAGCACTACATTGCTTTCTCAAGACGCCTACTTTAGTGATATTATATTGTGAAGACGAAAGATAAAACGTTTCTGTGTAGAAGCGGCACGGCCAACAAGCGATGCTGCGTGCCGTCACAGCGATTCGTTTGTTTTGAATGAGTATGCGTGTGTGCGTGTGTGTGTGTATCCGCGTGATGCGAACGCGACCAAGACGAGGTGGCCGAAAAGACAAAAGTTAGTCGGTCAACCGAACATCGAGACGAATGGACGGTAGCCATTAAGACGTTTTCAATTTCCTTGTAATTTTTCCAATAATAACTACCAATCCATTCCAATCATATTGATAATCGCGCGATACACTCTATACCACAATATTAATAAAAAAAATTGTTAACAACTTTCCAAAAAAAATTATTTTATACTCTCAAAAGGTGGATGAATAAATACAAAAACTATTATACGCGATAGACATTTAATTCTCTAAACATAACATTCAATAGAAAGACCTCATAATAAAGCAATACTATTACTAAAAAATTTATAAACAAAAGATCAAAATACAAATAAGAGATATGTTAAAAGAAGGAATCATTGGAAAAAGTTATTACATAATGGATAGTACCAAAGATGAATGCATGAGAAAAAAAGGAGCAGAGTAACAGGCTGCAAGAAACTCAATCATAAAATATGTAGCTATAGACGACTACCGGAACAATATCGAAAGAAATAGTGTCGCGTCGTTACAGCTCACCAACTTTTGGAATGGATCTGACCATATCGTAACGACAGATTTTTTTTACTGACATTTTTCTAGGAGAGGAATTCAAGAAAAAAATATAACTCGTTGGTAGCATTAAAAAAAATAGTGCAATCTTCCTCTACTTTCTACATTGCACAAGGAACATAATACTTGTGGATTAGAAGATAAATATAAGCCAAAAATAATACAATTGTAAGAGTCGTCCATGCCTGCGCCGTGACGGCGCCGGTGGTTAGGACTTTTGAATGGTTGCGTGGATGGATTTATTGTTGCGAGCGAGATTGCACCGGGTATGTTTGGGAAAATGAGTGACCGTGGACGAAAGTCTTGGGTGGCCGGAAGAATGCTATCGAAGAGTGTTTGGGCTATGTCTGGATTATATCTGGAATATGTTTAGGACCGAGAAACTGGGCCGTGAAAATGAAGTGTACATGACCGCGCGATTGGAAAGAATGGATGCTAGGATTTTGGGTGCGAGTGGAAAGGGATGCGTGTGAGAAAAAGATAGAGCGACTAAGGTAGATGTTTTAATGTATTTAACCCTTTGCACTCCGCGCCATTCTCGACGTTGGCTACCAGCTACTCCGCGCCACTTTGTGGCAGAAACAATTATTTTGTATAGCTTTGAAACTAAGTAATTTATTATGATGATATTGAACTTGTATGAATTGGTTGAAATCGAGAAATGTATATTTGTAAAAAAATCAATATTTTATTTCTTATTATTTTTTACAGTATGGTTAGTTTTGAAACACTCCCCAATATTCATTGCAGGCTGATTAGTGCACGTTTGACAATAATAAGTGGTTTGACGTCTGCCACCAGGTGTTTTCCTGTTGGAACAAACTATGCAATCCTGTTTTCTTTGTCCCACATCGGGAATATGTAGTTTATTGTCTAGTCTGACGTCTTTAAAAGATGTGGATGGACGCGTTCGCGGTACACGAAAATTTCCCTTCAACTGGTCAATGAGTCCCTTGACAAACTTGTGGTGAGTAATTGGCGTTTCATTATTGGTTTGTTTTGCGATGCTAATTGTTATTACGAATCTACAAGGTGATATTTTTCCAAAATATTTATGAACCAAGAAGAGAATCAGTTTTCTGATTTTCTCACTTATTCGATCTATGTATACTGCTCGACGCTTCAAACTAGACTGAGCTCAGTTTTGAAAATCTTTTCCTCCAGATTTAGACATGTTTATTTGTACTAATAAATCTCACTATACGGTTTATGCTATGTTTCCATATCGCCCTTTCTTCTACGAACTCTCCTTATCGCTATTTTCAAGCGGTATCGAGAAGTGCTCGAACCGTCGCGAGCACGCGTCTCGCGTTCTTGTATGACACAAAAACCGCTGACATTTCTTGTATATATCTTAGTAATTTTACGATATTTTGATTTGATTTCTTGTGCCGTTTCAAGAGAAAACTTCAGGGAAACATGCATGTCTCAAAAAGTTGCGCTGAAATAACTCAATTCCCCGTAATCACTAATAAACTTGAATATCCCCTGAGAGGGGACATCGGGGTGATAAGCTAGAATTACGATGTCCCCCGAGAGGGGACAGCGAAGTGCAAAGGGTTAAGTGCGTGAATGTTCGGGGTGCGAGGCATTTTTTGGTTGTTGCGAGTGAAGAGAGTGGCGAGGCGGAACATTCTAGGAATCATACTATTAACTTTTTAATTTAATAAACCAAGTAATACTACGTGCCACAGTCTTAATCATTCTGACACCCCTTCCGAAAATTATATCTCTGTCTCTTTCCCTCCCTTTCCCTCCCTTTCCCTCTCGCTTACACAATATTACAACAAAAGTAAAAGTGGTGTTGATGTACCAAATAAATTAGTCAGAGAATATTCTTGTAGAAAGTGTACTAGTAGAGCAGGGCTTCTCAAAATGTGGGTCACGACCCCATATGGGGTTGCAGAAATTTTTGTAAAACTAAAAAATTCCTGACGCGGAACGGCCGAAAATTAATTCAAAACTAGTTTGGCAACACTACATGTATAGTATAGTATGTCTGTGAGTTTATGATAGTGAAAAAGCGCTTGCGCCANCCATATCGCCCTTTCTTCTACGAACTCTCCTTATCGCTATTTTCAAGCGGTATCGAGAAGTGCTCGAACCGTCGCGAGCACGCGTCTCGCGTTCTTGTATGACACAAAAACCGCTGACATTTCTTGTATATATCTTAGTAATTTTACGATATTTTGATTTGATTTCTTGTGCCGTTTCAAGAGAAAACTTCAGGGAAACATGCATGTCTCAAAAAGTTGCGCTGAAATAACTCAATTCCCCGTAATCACTAATAAACTTGAATATCCCCTGAGAGGGGACATCGGGGTGATAAGCTAGAATTACGATGTCCCCCGAGAGGGGACAGCGAAGTGCAAAGGGTTAAGTGCGTGAATGTTCGGGGTGCGAGGCATTTTTTGGTTGTTGCGAGTGAAGAGAGTGGCGAGGCGGAACATTCTAGGAATCATACTATTAACTTTTTAATTTAATAAACCAAGTAATACTACGTGCCACAGTCTTAATCATTCTGACACCCCTTCCGAAAATTATATCTCTGTCTCTTTCCCTCCCTTTCCCTCCCTTTCCCTCTCGCTTACACAATATTACAACAAAAGTAAAAGTGGTGTTGATGTACCAAATAAATTAGTCAGAGAATATTCTTGTAGAAAGTGTACTAGTAGAGCAGGGCTTCTCAAAATGTGGGTCACGACCCCATATGGGGTTGCAGAAATTTTTGTAAAACTAAAAAATTCCTGACGCGGAACGGCCGAAAATTAATTCAAAACTAGTTTGGCAACACTACATGTATAGTATAGTATGTCTGTGAGTTTATGATAGTGAAAAAGCGCTTGCGCCAATTCGTCAACTGCGACTGGTCACTGTACCTCTACTGTTTGATCTATGCATTTTGCTGTCGCCTGCATTTGCACAATTGAGACTCACATGCCCTGAATTATAGTGTTTTATCGTAAAATTGTTCTACTGTTATTCTTTGACAAGTAAGTATACATTTAACAGGCCCTTTCAACCTTTCAACCTTTCAACTGTACGAAATACTTTCTATCATGAGTTATTCGGTGTAAACAAAAAACCTTAATCAGAAAAGGTTAAAAACCGGTTCTTTTCAAATAAATTTAATTTCATAAATTGAAGCCTGTATTTATTCTAAGAAGAATAAATTGCATGTGTGTTTTATAGATAAATATGGTTTCTATATTATTTTAAAAGTAAAAAATATATATTTCTAACGATGTAAGTGTTCTTTCATTTTTTATTTTAGTCATATTAACTTTCTAAACACAAATAATAATCAAAAATTTGTCAAGTGAAACACCTTAATTAATTGCAAGCTTCGTTTTTTTCGGATTAAGTTTGGTTTTTTAAGGAAGGTCCTTGATTCGACTTGACTTTAACTTTTCTTTTAAAGAATTGAATTTGTACATATTCAAAAAATTTGCTAAGGTACTATGACTACGAGTAAAAGGAATTTAATTTCGAAAAAGCTTAATAATTATAATATTTTTTATATATTTTTTTTATTTTATTACCATGTTTATATTTCAATGAAAAAATATTTATTTTGTTACGGATAACTGGCACAATTTAAACAGAAAGAACAAAAATTGATGACACTGCGGCAGATTTCAAACCAAGCCACGTTGTAATATTCAAAAAATAGAACTTAATTTGACAAGAAAAAGAATATGTGACGATTCGTTTTTTTTTCATTTAAATCTTCTTATGTTAATTGTATCGATATGGAACAACCTATTTGCTTAATTTGGAATAAAGCTTTGGCTGCTGAGAGCATGAATCCATCCAAACTAAAACGCCATCTCAGTACCACGCATCCAACATACTGCAATAAACCAAAAAAATATTTTGAAGGATTTCTAAAATCCTCAAATACAGAAAACCGATGTTTTGAGAAATTTGCTGCTGTTAACGAAAAGTATTTACTTGCATCTTACGAAACTTCTTATTTAATTGCAAAAAATAAAAAGTCCTACATGATAGGAAAAAATCTCGTGTTGCCTGGTGCAATAAAAGTGTCGGAAATAATAGTTTATGGTATAAAATAGGGAGATGAAATTCGTAAAATTTAATTGTATGAAACAATTAGTATTTTTAACTTGGCACAATTGTTAGTTTATGTAAGATATGCGTATGAAGGAAATTGCTTTATCGTTCTTTGTGAACGCGCACAAGAGGGGAAGAAGACATTTATCTTAAAATTTATGAATTTTTCAGAAATGAGAGTTTACAATGGAATAGTTGCGTCGATACTGACGGTACTGGATCAATGATGGGTGAGAATATTGGATTTGTATCAAGAGTTAATAAAAAAGCAGATGGCAACGAACATATTATTTTTACTCACTCTGCACGATCCATCAAGAAGCATTCATAGCCAAAATAATATCATCAGATTTAAATGCTGTGCTTTACTGTTAAAGGAAGGCATCGATGTTTTTTTCCTGTGTTTTGTGAAAACTCCACATCTTAAAGAACTGAAAATAACGGATTTTTCCTCCCTGGCCTTTTTTATGGTATGTCCGTTAATTAGGGTGCGGGGATGCCTGCGAATATCCCAGGTATGAATGTGCACTGATCTTATAGACATCACCTTAAAATCACCTAAATATATATTTTCTTCCACCGTATTTTAAATATAATTATTTAAATACTCCTTCACACGACCTCCTCAATTGATTATGGGCCCAGGTTATCACAGAAGTGATAACTGATAAGTGTAAATAATTCGATTAGAAGGTGGAGTGAGTTGTGCAAAAATTGGAAACGGAGTCGATGTGTTTAAAAATAGAAAAGCTCCGTGACGGTAATAATTGGCTTGATTGGTGATACCCTTAGCGTGTGCGTGAAGGAAAACTAGAGCGTCCAGCTGAAAATTCAGCAAATTATCAAGTCAACCTACAAAAGTTTTTATAGGCTGATAAAACAGCTCGCAGGTTGATCGTGACATCGGTTGAGAAAAAAATCTCTTGATTTACTTTTCAGTTGCACAACTGCACGAGAAATGTGGAAGAAACTTAATGCTGCATACGATATAAAATTCGACGAAAATGTATTAATAGTGCAAAAACAATTTTTTGATTTTAAATGGGACTTAGGTGAAGGTGTAAGTCATTACTTAGCAAAAGTTAAACAAGTAATGACTAAAATGATGAGCCTTAGAAGTGTAGTTTCGAATTCCATGATATTGACACGCGTAGTGTCAATATTACCCAGAAATTTAATCACTTTCACAGTGCGCGCGATTCCATGGAAGATAAGAAGAAAACCCTGGAAAATTTGACGGCGCGATCGATGACTAAGGAAGTTAGAACTTAAGAACAGGATTGCTCCGAGGATATGCCGGTGACATTATTCATGAAACGAAAGTCATCAAATACATCGTTTCCGAAAAATAATCATCACCGCAGACCGAATCAAGATGACCGTCGAAAGAGTAATTTTTCTGGATGTTCTAGGTGCGGCAGAACAGATCACATACGAAAGGATTGTATTGGTTGCCACGTATGGGGATCAAAAGGACAGCTCAGCAGGAACTGTTTCAAGAGGAATGGAAATTTCCGCACACGAAACTACGGTGGCGTACATACTATGCAGCAGACTTCGACTTCAGCCCACAAGCAGGCTTTCATAGGAAGCAATAGCAAATTTAACGGCGACGACATCTGGCTGGTCGACTCAGGAGCAACCGATCACATGACGCACCGACGAAATTTTTTTCACCGAATTCTAAAAGTTTGAAGAACCGATCACTATTCGATTGGCTAATGATCATTTTACTCCTGCGTATGGAAAAGATAACGTTGAAATTGAAACATATGTAGACGGAAAATGGATATCGAGTATTAAGTACGACGTTTTATTTGTACCGCAGTTAAGCCAAAATTTATTTTCAATCATTACCGTTATTAGGAAAGGGATTGAACATGCGATTTATTATCGAGTATGGGAAAAAATGTGTATTTTCACGCGACGGAGCGGTTATAGCGACTGGCTTGATTTGGGCTGATTTATTTAAAGCAAATATACGCGTTGTAACACCCAAAGAATGTAACATAGCTGGAAATGTTAATAGCGAAAAAGTACATATTAAATCTTATAACGAAAGCTTACAGCTATGGCACGAAAGATTATGCCATCAAAAGTTTAAACATGTGAAATATTTTTTAAAAAATAAGGGGGTTCGTGTAATGTAAAGATAATAACGTTTTTTTGCGAAGGTTGTATTTATGGAAAGCATCATAAGCTTAGTTTTCATGATAGAAGCGATCGTGCTTCGAAATGCCACGAGATTATACATACCGACGTACATATGTGGACCGATGGAGCATGAATTACTTGATAAGAAACGATATTTTCTAATTTTGAAGGATGATTATTCTGGGTTTAGACCAATTTATTTTGTAAAACAGCTGCGTGACAGGCAAACGATCAAACAAACGGAATTTTACGGTTGTCCGGTTACTTTTCGTGCAGAAAAATTGCCTTCCGATTATAATGAACCAGTGAATTGTAATGAGAAAGACTTTTGAATTAATGCTACGAAAGAGGAAATGAATGCCTCGCGCTGGATCTACACGAAAAAAACAAATCCCGATAATACAGAACGTTTCAAAGCGCGTCTAGTTATAAAAGGATGCTCGCAAATCCGAGCGCTTGATTATAAAGAAATATTCAATCCGATAGTACGTTATGATACCGTGAGATTTTTTTTAAATATCGCTACGTATAATGGATTAAATTTGAGTCAGTTTGACATAAAGACCGCGTTCCTGTATGAAAATTTAGACGAAGATACAATGTATACATATATGAATCAACCCGAAGGGTTTTATGATAGAACAGCGAATGTCTCTAAGTTATTGAAAAGTTTGTACGGGCTGAAGCAAGCTCCGAGATGTTGGACCGAACATTTCAGTGATTTTATTTAAAAATTTGGATTTAGTAAAAGTTCAGCCGATGTTCCTAGCTATTTATGTTGATGATGGGCTTGTGGCAGCGTCGCACGAGCAGTTAATACTTTTCTTTGAATTAGGGAAGGATTTCAAGATAACAAATACGCAAAATGTAAAGAATTTCCTTGTGATAGAAATTTGCAGACTGAGAGACGGATTAATTTTCATTAGCCAAAGCAAATATATTGAAAATATACTTGAAAAATTTAATTTAACAGACGCAAATTGTGTATCAACTCCAATGGAGGTTGGTTGAGATGCGAATGATTTCATTAAAGAAAATTGTCGTAATGTACCGTACCGCGAAGCCGTGGGTAATTTGTTTTTACCAACAGTAAGTAGACCGGATATAAGTTTTGCAGTGAATGTAGAGTCGAGAGTTTTAGACAAAACCCACTAAAGCACATTGGCTATTCGTGAAATTAAGAATAAGATTTTTTAAAGGTACCGCAGACACAGGTTTATTTTATCGTAAAGATGGAAACTTCGAAACTTACAGTGATGCTGATTTTGGAGGGGATAAGGAGACTCGAAAATCAACATCTGGTTTGGTTTGTAAATTTGCCAATTGTGTCATCAATTGTGTGGCAAAGTAAGCGACAACAATGCGTATCGTTATCGACGACTGAAACCGAATACGTAAGCGCGGCGTTAGCGCCAAAAGAAATTGTATGGTTAAACAAATTGTTTAACGACTGTAAAATGAATATTGTTGACTATATACTGTATGTAGATAATATGAGTGCGCTAAAATTGTTAAAAAATCCTGAATTCCATCAAAGAAGCAAGCACATAGATATCAAGTTTGACTTTTTAGTGCGTGATTTGTATGAGAAAGGCGAGATTGATGCTAAGAAAGGACATCGCCCAAATGACACACGCCGATTTTGATCAAATTTTGATATATTATACAATTCGAAAAAATATTTCACGCGCATTTTTTTTTATCTGCAATCATTCATACTGAAGGGGTGAAAACAGCCCTCAAAGTTGGGTTGAAAATCGCATTTTTGCAAATATCTCGAAAACTATTTGGCGTAGAGAAAAAATTCGAAATACAAAATGCGTGGAAAGACCAATTATATGATAAAAACAAATTTCCAAAAAATTCGTTTGTTTATACAATTTATTATAGATTAACATTAGTTTGCAAATTTCTTTTCTAAAACACTGAAGTATTTTCATAAAAATTTGTACACGCAAACTATAGGTATAAACAAAAAATACGGGTAAATTGGAATTTTTAGTTTCACCCTTATAAATATACATATACAGGCTGTCCCAAAAGGTCTGTAGGTCCCTTTAACAAATAATGCCTGAGATAACTCTATGCAACTTTTTTCTTTGCGAAAATGTCAAATTCAGCTTTGTTAACGAGTTATTAACGAAAAACACTGACCAATTACAGAGCGAGAAAAGCAGGCGGTCGCCACCGAGAGCGTTGTCTCCGTGCCGCGCTTGTGCGAGTAACTCGGAATAAATTGAAAAATTAAGTTAAACTTACCCAATCGGCAAAAAGTTCGCCTGTTGCTTGAAAATGTGCGTCACTATGTCACTGTACTTATTTTGACCGTTGACGAACGAAATGATTTACGACATACCGAACAGCTGGATCGCAGGTATACGACACTACCGAACGTTAAGGGAGCTATGACGAGGTCAACGTACCTAATGGTCGTCAAGCGGGCAAATTTTTTGCTGATTGAGTAACTTTAACTTAATTTTTCGATTCATTCTGAGTTACTCGTTGAAGTCGAGCGCAGCGCGGAGACAACGCTCTTCCTGGTCGCCGGCCGTCTTTCTCGCTCTGTGATTGGTCGGTGTTTTTCGTTAATAACTAGTTAACAAAGCCGAATTTGACATTTTCGCAAAGGAAAAAGTTGCTTAGAATCGTCTCAAGAATCTGCCCTTAAAGGGACTTACAAACCTTTTGGGACCACTCTGTATAATGGTCTGATTAGGTTTTTCTGAGTTTTCCCTGATCCTAAGCAAGAAATGTTGGACCATACGTAATTTACTCCAGTAAAGCAAAGGAAGGTGTGTCTTTATTTGAGGCGTGTTGGTTTATTTGACAAAAAAACAACAAATATCATTATTAATTGATAATTATTAATGAATAAATGAAGCGTGACGCATTTTCCTCATCACGATTAATTTTAAAGGTTTCTTTGAACAGTATAATAAGATAGTGTAATAAAGAAATATTAAAAGTTTAAGTAAAAGTTATTATATTTCACCGCTTATTAATCCCATAGATTTCATAAAAGGAAAATTATTTCATGAAGAATTTAAGCAAAAGCAAGGAAGTCAAAGACTTTGGGAAAATCTACTGTACCAGTGATGTTTACTGCATGGCAATTTAAAAATATAAATACTACAATTGTGACAAACTAGGTCACAAGAAGAATGAGTATAGGAAACCGTTAAATATAGTAAAGACAGACGATAATGTCGATCTTAGAAAAATGAAAGGCTGCAGTAAGTTTTCTAGCCAATGCAAACAAAGAAAACGTCACCAACAAGAGGGAAAAAATAAAATTTCTTCGAGACTCTGGTGCCTCTGAGCACTTAATAAATGGCGAGTCTTATTTCTTTGACAATGGGTCCATTAACCTAGGCAAGAGTGAACAGACAACAATATCAGTCGCAAAAAACAAAGAGTTTCTGTTAGTTACAGGGTGGGCCACAAGCCGTTGGGCCCGTTTTATGGGCCCAGAGCATTCAGCCCAACCTCCCCGTGGTGTGGCCTGGATACCTCCGGGTGACAAACGGGGCTCTGAAGCTCGTGAAGAGCTTGTCGCGTGTCAGCGACGTATCGGGACGGGCGTGTCAGTAACTGGCGATTGCGCCGCACCTCTCTGAGGTGTGGAGTGCTATGAGAGGCGCCCCCCCCCCCAGCCCTTGATGGCTCTTGCGTGAGCTCGTGCGTCAGGCTGCGTTGCTAATTACTTTGCTGCGTTAGGCACTGCGGCCCCTTCATACGGCCGTTCCTCAGGGCTTGCGATACGTAGTTGGGGTCTCTACGTAGGACGCGAAATGGGAGTAACGATCCCAAGGTACCCGAGTTTGGCGTCCGCCAAGAGGCAAAGGTCTGCAGGTTCGGCTCTTCGGAGCCGTTCCTTGCTGAACCGATCCTCTTGGTCAGGGCGCAGTGCTTGCGTGCACTAGCGAGTCCGCCTCCCCGAGGCGCCCCGTGGATGCGGCGGGGACCTTCGGAGGAGTCTCTCTTCCGTTGGCCTCGACGTAACGAAAGGACTCGTCTGCAGTAAAACGCTGTGCGGCGTTGCTGGATTTTTCCATCGCCCCTGTCAGGGCAGTGGGGTCGCTGGGTTGTGGATTCAACTGCTGGCCCTTCGGGGCGGACGATATAGGGGAAATATTAAGGCGCGTCTTCCCGGGCGACTACACTAGTTGTTAGTTACAGGGTCACAAGTCGTTGGAACCGTCTAACGGACCCAGAGCATTCAGTCCCCCCTCCTCGTGGTGTGACTTGGACACCTTCGGGTGACAAACGGGGCTCTGAAGCTCGTAAAGGGCTTGCGGCGTGTCGGAACGCGCGCGTATGTCTGGCGATTGCGCCGTACCTCCAAAATGCTGTGGACCGCTATGAAAGCCGCAACCCTCTCGGGGACTCTTGCGTGAGCTCGTCCGCTCAAGCTGCGTGCAGTTTCCCCACTGCGGAGACATCGCGGTCCTTCATACTGCCGTTCTTCAGGGCTCGCGATATGTAGTATAGGGTTATAGTAGACGCGAGATGGGAGTAACTATCCCAAGGTATCCGAGTTTTGCATCCGTCAAAAGGTAAAGGCCGGCGGGTTCGTCCCTTCGGGGCCGTTCCTAGCTTGTAGCGATCCTCTTGGTCAGAACGTAGTACGTGCGTACACTCCCCGAGGTGCCCCGTGGATGCGGCGTGGAGTCTCTTCTCCGTCGGCTTGGATGTAACTAAAGGACTCGTCCGCAGTAAAACGCTCTGCAGCGTTGCTGGATTTTTCCATCGCCCCTGTCGAGGCAAACGGGATCGCTAGTCTGTGGATAACGATTGCTGACCCTTTGGAGTGGACGGTATAGGCTCAATTGAAACTTAAGGAAGAAAAAGGAACTGCGGTATAGAAAATATTCTGTATGCCCCCAATTTAATGAAAAATTTGTTCAAGTTGTATAAAATTAAGCTTACAATTAATCAGTTTACTGCTTATAGCTCCACAACAGATGAACTGGTTGAGCTGTGGCACAAGCGTCTTAGACACATTTCAATAAAGGAATTGAAGAAACTAAGTCAGATGAAAGTTGAGTATTAGTTTATTATAGACCAGAATCTACAAATAAAAGATATAGAATGTGTTCCTTGCAAGGAGGGTAAAATTACGAGATTAATACATAGAAAAATTAAGCCTCCAATTCACAAGCCACTACAGCTCATTCACTTGGACTTATGTGGACCTATAGATCTTATCTAATGGAATGGAGAAAGGTACTTTCTCACGCTAATTGAGGATTACACACATTTTACCACTGTTTGCTTATTGAGGCACAAAAGCGAAGTGTTCGAATATTTTAAGCAGTATAAGGCTAAAGCAACTGCTCGTTTTGGAACCAAAATAAAAAGGTTACAGGATATAAATATCGCTGTCACGGAAGCGCACACGGCATTCTAGCTGTACTTTTTTGGAAGAGAATGATGTACTACCATCGGTCGCCCGTTAGAGAAGAAGAGTACGAAGTCCAGCTTACGAATGCCTCTACAGCGCAGGAGAGTACGGGGACTCATATCTGGATCACTCTCTCGAGGAGAAAATGGCTGAATTATCCGCCGGTCGCCTACCAGAGAGGAGAGTACATAAAGTCAAGAGTAACGTGCGGCATCTGCCCCTAAGGCTTATCCACACGGCCCTCATGGGCGCGGGCTTGGGATACGTTCAATTAGCGCGCACAGGCATATGCCTATGCTACCGGTTGCGATGCCAGGCTACAGGGCCTAGCACCAAGCCACCGATGGAGCCAAGCGACTTTCCACGCTTTACCAGCTATACAAACCGTTGGGTTCCCAACCTGTTGGGGCGCAGTTTGCACGCCGGGGGCTGAGAAAAAGGAGTACAGCCCCTTGCCTGTATTTGTCCTAATCACTGCCTCCGCGATAATCCACTGCCTTAGAGGGAGCCCGATCCCCGCGGTACCAGTCACCACCACTGGTTAGATGTTCGTAGCCGAGGCTACTATCAGATTGACGACTACAGTTCTTGGCTTTGGTCGGCTCGCACCTTGGATGTGTGGAAACACTACCCTCCAAAGGATACATGCAGGAATCGATCCACTGATCTTTCAGTCTGCTGCATTTCTCCTTCGTAGAGAGGAAAGTACAGCAATATCTCCGTTGTACCGAAAAAGAAAACTTATACCGATGATATTGGTTAGCGTATTACACCACTGCGAAGGGTCGCACACGTAGATGATATGTGAGGTGGTGCTTAGAAAAACCCCTCCTTCGCCACTTAAGGATCACTAGAAGGGTAGGCCGTCCCTTTTGGGAATTAACCCGCTTAGCCGATAGCTCCCCTGATTACCAGTGAAATGTTGCCCAGCAAGAACCACGAGAAGATGGGGTTATCAGCTTACGTTCAATCTCTTGCAGGCTCATACTATAGGCCTATCTATGAGTGTTTTCACAGTTCGTTCCTGAGCAGCTACTGTTGGCCGTTCAGACACTCCGCTGTGAGACAGTCGGAGCCTGCGTTGTTTTCCCGGCCGTGTGCTTTTCCTCTTTTTACTCTTGTTCTCGTCGCTCCATTTTTTCCTCTGCTAGTTTATGCTATTTGTTCAGTCAAGTGATTCCGTATATCCTGTAGTTTGCTGTATGTGTATAATATGTGTTCTATTGTGTCGACGTGTCCGCACTTGCACGAGTCCTTTCGTTACGTCGGAGCCGATAGAGGAGATACACCTCCGACGGTCCCAGAGGAGAGTACAGAAGGGTGACCTTGAAGTCCTATGTCTAGAGAGAAACGCCTAGGTTCCTTCTCTCGGAATGGAGAGAACCGCTGGACTATCCATCGGTCTCTTTCCAAGGGGAGATGTATGGGTGAACGCTACGGTTATTTGTACATTACAGAATATTATAACAAGAGGATACCGAGGCTATCACATGGATCACACTCTGGTCGAGAGAACAGCTGGATTATTCGCCTATCGCCTGCTAAAGAGAAGAGTACAGGAGGCTACCAATCGGTCGCCTCATCTTAATAAACGAAATTAAAGAAATTACGTTCGATTGAAATAAGATAATCAGAAAGTGAAGTGTTCGTTGAATTGTTATGTTATATTTGAACCCAGCTTTGTAATATGTGACAAAAATAACTAAATAAATTCTTCTGTCTGTCTAACAGAACCTAAAAGTCCTTTACTCCAAGAAATCCATACTCTATCCTCACCTCAACTATCGTTACAATGTTAATTAATAAATTACTTACTTCTTTTAACACTAGAACTACCGACGATTAAAGTATACTTATTTTTGTCGAAGAAATCAAAGTTAAAGCTATATCAAGTAATATGTAATACAACTGGAACAAAGGTTTATCTATATTTTTAACAGAAAATCACGGGAAATCTCCCCAAGTGCACCATAATTAATTTACAAAATTTCTGTAAAATATTATATTACGAATGGGTCACTTTGACCTCTTTGGTAGTTTTAGTGTTAAACACATACACGAATCTTCTTGCTGAAATACTAATCTATAAATTACCTTTAATAATAATTTTATAATCTGTAATTTCTCTTTAATAATATATGTATGTAGTACTTTCTTTTCAGTTTTACACAGATACATTTCATCTTCTTAACACATTGTCTATTCTCGATAGGCATTTTATATTGAAGAGATGAAGCCCAAATTTAAAGATCATAGTTTTCGAGGAAGAAAAATTTCTCTTCCTCTACCTACAATTATTAAAAAAAAGAAATTCTAGAATCAAAGTCATATAATCGATTAATGTCGAAAATTTGAAACAATTTGAATCACTTTTTTGTTCGAGTAGACTTTTTGTTCTTGAATATTGAGTGTGTTTGTAAAATACAGTTCACAATTTCAAAACGAATGTAATTGTGTGTATAAAATGGAAGAATTAGTAGTAAAAACATTTTCAAAATAAATATCAAGCTTAGAGAAAATAAAGAGAGTGTCTCAAAAAGTCTGTAAGTCCCTTTAAGGGGTAATTCCTGAGATGATTCCAAGCAACTTGTTCCTTTGTAAAAATGTCAAACTCGGCTTTGTTAACGAGTTCTTACTGAAAAACACAGACCAATTACAGAGTGTGTTAGGGGACTGGCCGGCAGCGAGAGCGTTGGATTCCACGCCGCCCTTGTGTTTCTACGAGTAACTCAGGATGTAACGAAGCGACTGTTGACGAATATTAAACAACAGTTACATCGAATAAACTAATTAATTGTTATTCGTGTAGAACAAATAAATTGAGTTTATCCGATACTTCAAATGGATAATGAAGAAATCTACGAAAAGTAATTGAAATTTAATAACAGTTAGAATGCAATTCGTTTGTCTAATAAAAATTTATTCAAATAAGATCAAACAATATTATTGATCATAAATCTTAAACATAGTTCTTTAATAGTGTTTAACATTGTCGTTTAATTTTATTTCTATTATTTCAATACGATATTTAATAATAATATTAATTATAAATATTTAATAATGTTTAATAATTGTTGAATAGTTTCGCCAAAATAATTTTTTATGTAAAGTTTGAAGAACACTGCCAAGAATAAGTTACAGGCCTCGTTACATTAGAAAAGAATAATCGAAAAATTCAATTAAACTCACCCAATCAGCAAAAGATTCACCTGCTGCTTGGAAATACGTATATTAAAAAAAATCTTTTCGGCGAAACTATTCAACAATTATTAAACATTATTAAATATTTATAATTAATATTATTATTAAATATAGTATTAAAATATTAGAAATAAAATTAAACGACAGTATTAAATATTATTAAAGAATCATTATTAACACGTTCCCTGCCGCGTGGGGCGTATACGCCCCACGCTGAACTTTCCGTTCAAGCCATTTGGTATTATCATTGTAAAATGAAGAATTTTTTAAAAATTGAATATGCAGTCGATTACGGGCATCTTAGTACTACTGTTCATGCCTCCATTTAATCGTGGGGCGTATACGCCCCACGCGGCGTGGTGGGCAATTTTGTTTCGCCGTGACTTGTTTTCTGCATTCCTAGCACTGCGATCAGTCATTTATTCGCGTGTCGTTGATACAATACGAAAATTAAATACAATGTTAAAAAATTTGGTTCCAAATCTGCAAGGAACTGTACTATAAAAGTTGGAACATTCTGCGATAGTTGTGTGGATAAACCACACTTATGTATGGCATGCTTTAACAAAGTTCATCGTAACATCCCTTTGTAATTGCATACAAACTTGAATTTAATTAAAATATTATATTTTGAACTGATGTAGGTATGATAAAAAACTTATATGTGAGGATGCAACTTGCTTAGTAATGTTCATCCAGGTATTTGTTAAATTAATTCCTAGAAAAATAAATTTATTCGTTTGTTGTGTTATGCATGTTAAACTATACAACCTTTCCTTGATAATTATGATTTTTGCGGCATTTTATTTATTGTAAGGCATTCGCTAGAAACAAAATAATACAAGTGTAAAGCGTGGGGCGCATACGCCCCACGCGGCCTGAACGGAAAGTCTTCAAAAAACGGTCCGGCAGGGAACGTGTTAAGGATTATGATCAATAATAGTGTGGGGATATAAGTAAGTGGGATGAGACTTTGGTATTGTATATGTAAAGTTTAATGTTAAATACAATATAATAATTCTTCCGACGTTAACTCTAACACACTGTCTACTCTTCAACTCTTAACTCTGAACTCGTATCCTTAACTCCTGCCTACGCTTAACTGCTGCTTCTTTCTAACTCTTAACCTCAACTGACTCGTCCCTGAATTCATTCACACTTTTATCATTCTCTCTGCTCTCACATGCACCAGTCACGTACACGGTTTTCTCAATCAGTTCGTTCACACGGTTCGATCACTCGGTTCCAAACATTCTTTCCTCGCATCCCTTCAACCACTCGATATCATTTTGTCCGCAGTCACACTTTCCCTAAACATACTGGCGCCGTCCCGTCGCGAGGAGACACCGGCCACACGCACTTGAACAACTAACATTCATACCTCTTTCAGCTTAGCCCAAACATTCACTCGTTTCACACATTCGTTATTTCTAACACCCTACAATAGTGTTTAATGTTATTTGAATAAATTTTTACTAGAAAAACGAATTGCATTCTATTTGTTATTAAACTTCAATTACTTTTCATAGTTGTTCATTATTCATTTTGAGTATCGTTGAGTATTCATAGATTCGTTCGTTATTCATTTTAATATTCGTTAACAGTCGCTTCGATACATTCCGAGTTGCTTGTAGAAGCACAAGTGCGGCGTGGAATCCAATGGTCCCACTGACGCTCAGCGGTCTTACTTGTTCTGTAATTGGTCAGTGTTTTTCGTTAATAACGTATTAACAAAGCCGAATTTGAAAATTTCGCAAAGAAAAAAGTTGCTTGGAAACATCTCCGGATGGATGAGAAATACGAGCGTATATCATCCCATGGTGAGGACAAACAATGACTGATTGTGAGCCAACAATAGATTCATTAAATAATAATGTTTCTAACACTGATTCTAAAATTAATATATAATAATAACTATCAAGTCATATCTTGCGATTTATTGGCAATGCGAATAATGTTGAATGCAAGGGACATAGCCGGATAAGGGGGTCAAAAATGTCCCCAAACCGAATGCGATTTGCGAGGAATCATTCGATAGCTCATCATGAAGAAACAATTTTATTTTTAATTAAAAAATATTAAAAAGAATAATATTTTTGCTAAATTTCTCCTATCTCAGAGTACGAAAAATTCTGTAAAAGATTAGAGATATTTCTGTTAACGAAACACATGTTATAGAATTTTTCCAGATTTTTAGATTGACAATCCAAGCTATAAAAAATGAAAAATCGTGGATCTACGATTATATTTTTTGAGTAAGTATGTATTATTGATGCTATTGCTCTCAATTTTTTTTCAGATTTTTTGATTAGGTTCGCTATAGTTAAAAAAATTAAAAACTGTTTTTTCGCAATTTTTTTGCATGTCAGCATAACTTATACGGCGAATTTTCGTATATTCTTTATGAATATTCGTATAATATAATTTCGTATATTCATAAAGAATATACGAAATTCTAATTCTCATTGGAGAACGAACTACAAAAATCTGGTTGATGCTTATGAAGGATCAAATAGCAATACTATCATGAATAATTTTTTTTATGTGTTCCCTTAGCGAAATTTCTATTATCTTGGAATCTAACGATCGTTGGCACAATAAGAAAAAATAAAAATAAAAAATTAGCACCATCTAAACCACGTAAAGAATATTCTTTTGTATTTAGCTACTATAAAAATATTACACTTTGTTCATATGTATCGAAAAAGGAAAAAGCCATGATTTTACTGTCAACGATACATATTGGCAATCCAGTTTCTGAACCGAAAAGAAAACCAGAAATTGTTGAATATCCTAACCAAACAAAACCTGGCGTGAGCATGATGAGCCAAATGTTAGCAAGATACACTACAAAAAAATAAGATTACCAGATGGCTACTACGATTCTTTTATAACATATTTGATTTTTTCAAATTTCCTTCTACTTCTGCATAATTGTCGTTATTTTGTAATCAAATGCAAGTGAAAAAAAAATTGTGCAATCTTGTTACACATGTCAGGCCAACCCTGCTAAAAACCGAAGGAAAATAAGAGAAACCTGTCAAAACTGCTTACGATCAATTTGTAACTAAGACGCCATCAAAATTACAATATGTAAAAATTGTCCTGTTTATTGATTAATAATTATAATTTATATTTGTCATGTTAACAAATAAGTAGTTTTAAGGTATTTGTATTCTATACAATTTTTTTGTAAAACTTCCATTCATAATTTGTTTAATAAAAATTTATTCTTCATAGAAACCCGGGTACTCTGGCTATATCACAAATGGATAGATAAATATAAACCATCGTAATTTAAAAATTATTGCATAATCTCTTTTCATAATTCATGAATCGATAAAAAAGTATCTAAAGAATGGAGATCCAGAGCAGTTTTGCGATATATTGGAAAAAACATAAAAAAATACTGTTATTATTATACAATTAACTCAATAGAAAGATTAGTGCAGGCAGGGCTTAAATCCTAACTATGTCATTGACTTTTCTCTAACCCGAAGCTATCCGATCCAATTCATTGATATGATTGTTTCGGCCAATAACAATGTTACATGGGACCTGTCTTTATGATTCTGTTAAGAAAAGATTACACAGAGCATCTCAGCTAAAAGAGGTCGCTTAAACATCTTCTTTATCTTTAATGAAAAATATTCATGGCACAATTTAAATGCATTCAATGAAAGAATACCCTGGAAAATAAACTTTTTTGTCGGTTTATTTATTTATTTATTTTTTTTTTGTATTTTTCCGTAACATTTGGTATTTTTTATCTAGAAAACTTATATTTTATTCTATTCCATATTTTAGTGGATGAAAAAATACGTTTAAGTAATGTCTAAATCCTAACCGTCTGATGATCTCAAACATCACAAAACAGTGATTAAATTCAAAAACAATATCAAAATGTATATAAATTTAATACTTATGTTAATAAATGAACTGGGAATAATGGGTGTACGTCATTACCAGCTCATTCACCGAACCTGACGCTTTTCGATTTTTTCTTCGAGAAAAGGGTAAAAAAAGATGTTTACCGATAGCAGCTTATCACTTCCGAAAATATAGTGAATTGAATAATTAGAACTTATGTTGTCGTTATGTGAAAGGAGCATAAAAATCAATAATAGTACGTTTTAGAAAGTGCAGTGCTGTTACGAACCAGGGCCGTAAACAACGCATGAGATCGGCAAGGAGTGTTTTACAAAGAATATGGTTTCAAAATATTAGTAAGATGTACAGACGAACCTAGCACAAGGTCAAGAAACCACAGGATGTTCAGAAATGAGGACGAACCTGATGCGAGATCCGGAAACCTCTTAATACGAAATCACGTTCAAACGAATCATTACCTGAGACACACCTTGTATTATAACCAATCAGACCGGTCGTTTTCTTTCTGTAGGACTTCTTTCCAATTGTATACAGTTCTGTGCGTTGCTGAAAAGATGTTTCGTGGGAAGGTATACGGGTCTGATTGGTTAATATTTTCATAAGCCCACCTTTTCTCAACCCATTGACAGTTTATCCCGTGACGACGACGGGCAGAGCGTCAAGTACCATACAGCCTATCTCGTGCCACGCACGAGCAGGGTAACGCGGTCAAACTGTTTAGTCTACCAAAGATATCTAAGTCTGTGGCTAGATTCTCTGCTTCCTTTGCCTTCTAAGATTATTCTAACTGAAGAAAGAGACGTGGCTTAGTTTTGAACTTATGTATCCCGTGTTTTAAAATCTATCATACACGGACTAGTTACTAACAAGGTACATATAAAACACGTTTTTTTACATTTTTTATAACATGCCGAAGTATTTTCGAACATAAAAAAACTAGACATTTTTTGGACCAGAATTCGTAATTTTATCACACTGTGAAAAGGTTAATACAATCATAAAAACAGGGCACATGTATCTTTGTTATTCGCCAAAACGATCATATCTATCAATTAAATCATATAGTCTCGAGTAAAAAACGGGACACAGACACGATCAAGCCTCTTGCCCCTATACCGTCTCGATTACCAACTTACCAGCAACGCACAACACATGTAATACAATGCATACGGCATAGTTGCGACTGATCGAAGTAACTCAACTTCTTTAATTTACATACAATTTTTCTGTATATAGAAATGTTTAGAATTATACAAGATACTCACTGAAGACAGAAAGTGCAAAAATTCAAGGTAAAAGTAATTTTTTTGCGCAAAATAACTATAAAAATAGATTTTTAATTTATTTTAACTACGGCACATCTTACCTAAAAATCTGAAAAAATTTGAAGATAATAGTTACGATAAGATGTGATGACTTTATTACTATAAAAATATAAATGTGATGACTTTAAAATTTCAATACGAAATTCGCATTTTTTTTTTTGCGATTTTTAATCACTTACAATTAAAGTTCGTAATGAAAAAATAAAAAAAAATTCCCTCATACATAGCATCACATGTAAAATGTACTACATTTTTTCCAGAATTTTTGCATGCAATCAATTAAGGAAAATAATTACTATTCAACAGTCGGAAGGAAATAATCGAATAAGCGGAGTACAAATGTTCCCAAATTAAATTTAACTTGGCATATACTAATCGATAGGCCCTTTAAAAAAAACCTTTTCTGCCAAATATCAACTCGACATCTTATTCATTTGGGTAGTTACAGGTTGAAACGTAATTTACATTTTAAGCCTTATTTTTATTCTTCTATTAAATAGTAAATTCTAAAAAAAAATCAGATATCTTCTACCCCATTAGATACATGTTTATGAATTTTGAAATATTATTATGAATTAGATACATGTTTAAAAATTTTGAAAGTTTAAAAATACTAATTTTGTATTTAAATTATCAAGTTACCACGTTAATGTTTTTACAGTTTTACTGTCTTATTATGATTATTAATGCATACATTTTTCAGATTATTTTCAATGGGGGCACATAGCTAAAAAAAAAAAAATAAAAAACTCATATTTTCTGCCTTTCCGTACGCTAAGGAGTGACATATTTATATGATCGATATATTTTGTTCATTAAATGGGCATTATATGCATTTCTAAATAAAGAAAACGAATTTTCTACAAAATAATAAAGACTCACAGTGTCATTTGTTTGTAGAAAACGAATTCAAAGATCAATCTAAAAAAGCAGAAGTAAGGTGTACTTCAAGGTGGTACTACCTATTAATGACATCGGTCATAACTTATACAAGCAATGCATAAGAATTGGGACTTATCAAAGGTAACATTATTTTCAAATTAATTGTACTAACTCATCTAAATATTCGATAGTATTTGGAAAAAAATTTTGAAAAGATTTACAGACATGTATCTATTGGGATAAAAGATACTTAACATTTTTTTTTAGAATTTTCTATTTAATAGAACAAAAGAAATAGAGCTTAAACTGTAAATTACCTTTAACCCTGTAAGTACCATAATAAATAAGATACCAAATTAATATTTAGTAAAAAAGTTTTTCTTTGAAGAACCTATCGATTGCTACATGCCAAGTCCAAATTTCGGAGCACTTCTACCATGCTTGTTTGGTTATATCTTTTGCTTTTGAAACAATTTTTCTTTTTCATATGTCTCTAATTATACAAAATGTAAAAATATATATTTTAAATAAAGCTTTCAGAACTACAAAAGTCACACAAAAATATTATTTAAATATTTA
This sequence comes from Ctenoplectra terminalis, assembly GCA_019453375.1. NCBI lineage: Eukaryota > Metazoa > Arthropoda > Insecta > Hymenoptera > Apidae > Ctenoplectra > Ctenoplectra terminalis. The sequence goes on from SMSQ01006098.1 coordinate 147,200, forward strand.
TGTATTGTTTTATTTAAACAAATGGAAGTAGCTCCATTATCTTTTGCCCGTATAGTTCAAATTATGCTATCTCATTAATCAGTTAGAAAAAAAATTTTATCATTATTTGTATACAGGGTGTCCCAAAAGGTCTGTAAGTTCCTTTAAGGGGTGATTCCTGAAGTGATTCTAAGCAATTTTTTCCATTGTAAATATGTCAAACTCGGCTTTGTTAACGAGTTCTTACTGAAAAACACAGACCAATTACAGAGTGTGTTAGGGGACTGGCCGGCAGCGAGAGCGTTGGATTCCACGCCGCCCTTGTGTTTCTACGAGTAACTCAGGATGTAACGAAGCGACTGTTGACGAATATTAAACAACAGTTACATCGAATAAACTAATTAATTGTTATTCGTGTAGAACAAATAAATTGAGTTTATCCGATACTTCAAATGGATAATGAAGAAATCTACGAAAAGTAATTGAAATTTAATAACCGTTAGAATGCAATTCGTTTTTCTAATAAAAATTTATTCAAATAAGATCAAACAATATTATTGATCATAAGTCTTAAACATAGTTCTTTAATAGTGTTTAACACTGTCGTTTAATTTTATTTCTATTATTTCAATACGATATTTAATAATAATATTAATTATAAATATTTAATAATGTTTAATAATTGTTGAATAGTTTCGCCGAAAAGATTTTTTTATGAAAAGTTTAAAGAACACAGCCAGGAATAAGTTACAGGTCTCGTTACATTAGAAAAGAGTAATCGAAAAATTGAATTAAACTCACCCAATCAGCAAAAGATTCACCTGCTGCTTGGAAATACGTATCACTGTGTCACAGTACCGATCTTGACCCTTGACGGACGATATGGCTTGTGCCGATTATTCTTTTTTAATGCAACGAGGCTTGTAACTTATTCCTGGCAGTGTTCTTCAAACTTTACATAAAAAATTATTTCAGCGAAACTATTAAACGATTGTTATACATTATTAAATATTTATAATTAATATTATTATTAAATATCGTATTGAAATAATAGAAATAAAATTAAACGACAGTGTTAAACACTATTAAAGAACTATGTTTAAGATTTATGATCAATAATATTGTTTGATCTTATTTGAATAAATTTTTATTAGAAAAACGAATTGCATTCTAACTGTTATTAAATTTCAATTACTTTTCGTAGATTTCTTCATTATCCATTTGAAGTATCGGATAAACTCAATTTATTTGTTCCACACGAATAACAATTAATTAGTTTATTCGATGTAACTGTTGTTTAATATTCGTCAACAGTCGCTTCGTTACATCCTGAGTTACTCGTAGAAACAGAAGCGCGGCGTGGAATCCAACGCTCCCGCTGACGCCCAGCCGTCTTACTCGCTCTGTGATTGGTCAGTGTTTTTCGTTAATAACTCGTTAACAAAGCCGAATTTGACATTTTCGCAAAGGAAGAAGTTGCTTAGAATTACCTCAGGAATCACCCCTTAAAAGGACTTACAGACCTTTTGCGACACCCTGTATATTACAATTTAAAATCTCATCACTTCTTATATTGAGGAAAAGAAATTATTTCAAAACTTAATTGCATTCAAACCATATTTTTTACATGTTTTTAAACATTTAAAAAAATTACTTACATTGTATTCTCCAGAAAAGCAATTCTTTCAATTTCTGCCAAAAGAAGTTGAACTTGTCCCAATCTTACATCATTTCGTCTTGGATTGTAAAGTAGATGAGTTGTAGCAATCACCAGTTGTATTTCAGGACTTTCTTTAACTGCCAGTTTTGCAACAATTCCAACATTGTCTCTACTCAATAATTTTACACCTGATTGATAAAACTCAACCTTTGCATAGTCCATTAAAATAAGCTGATCGGAACGATATAGGAATAGTAAACCATCTTTTTTATCATTTGTTCGTTTTTTATATAAATAGTTATATCCCAATTCCTTGAATGGAATCAAAAATTCTTGTAGATGATCTTCTTGCATTTCTTGAAGACAAATTACCTAAAGAGTTATTATATTTTTAAATACTTTTACATAAAGTAATAATTTGTATTAAAAAATAAAATTTTGAAATCTGATTAAAATAATACGTATAAAACTTAGAGGTTTCGACATGTACAACTTCAATATTTTTTATTAACTGATATTTAAAATTGAACCGATACCATTTTGAATAAAATACTTAATTACAAAACATGTTATTTGATTGCTTGTAGTATAGTTATTTTAAAACATATTCCCATTTAATCATTTATTAAGATAAAATATTATACTTAACCATACATAAATTAGTATAAAAATGTATACAAAATTATTAAGGAAACTAACATTAGCTTGTGCTTCTAAAATCTCTTGTAAGAGAAGCTGCCTCCTAATTTTCCAAGATAATGCCTGCTTGTCATGTTTCTTGTACAAAAATGGATATGCTTCCAGTAGACACTGTGCCAAAATATTGAAAGATATAACTTTCAGAATGAAACACTCTTCAGAATTAGAGGTCAGCTTCTCTGGAAAAATTATACGATGAATACAATACTCTTCTTACAATACTGCCCTGCCAAAGCTAATTCACATATCTGTAATTTTTATATACTTTAAATTATAAATAGACCATTGATTTTAAGTAAATGTATATTTTTATAGAAAGTAGACAAAGAAATAAGATCTAGACAAAAATTTGTTCTGACATTACAGGATTCTAAACATGTATTTCTTTATTTTGCATATTGTACGTAATGTACATGTTTCACGTAGGGCATATTCTTTGCATATTACATGTATATTTGTAGTATATTTAGTAAATAAGTTTGCTCGTATCTTTTTTTATTTTTTTCAATCATATAAATTCATGTATTTACACACATGAACTATCACTGTCATTGATAATGTACATCAAATTTCAACGATGATATACAACGTTTTCTAATATTAATATATTTTACTTGCATAAACATTTGCAATATAGTTATGAGCGATTTAAATACTAAATATTATTTTTCCAACTTATTCCAAAAGCAATGCCATATTTATTACATATATCTACATAACTACCTATGAAAAGTTTGTATATCTACATTGGTTACCCGATATTAAAGACAATAAGCATATCTGACATTTGGTAAGATAAAAGGCAAGTATATACATATGGCATTACTTTAATTGCCTTTAATAAATTTATCACAAAAAGTGTCTCTAGGTAAGAATTTTGTTTATTATAAAACCAGTTAACATATAGTTAGCAGTATATGTTATTAAAGGAACTAAATTACTCATTCCTTAAAACAAGATTTTTACAGATATGTTAATTAGTTTTAGCTGAACAGAATATTAATATTACTTTTACCTTTCTTAACATGTTTCCACTGTCTCATTGTTTTATACCTCTGATTATCGGTCAGATATTTATCTTTTAAGAACATTGGAGTTTCAATGCATGTGTTTGATCCAAGAACAACTGGTTGCATATTGCTTTCACATGCTAAACTTTCTGGTGAAAATGTTAATGGAATTTCATAATTGTTACTAGGATTGTAACATGTTTCCAAGAAAGGCTCCATTGATGCTTGATTTAATTTTTGTTGTGTTGTTGAATTTGTCATCATATTCATCAAATTATAACAAGACGATGTTAATCTTACAGATATTGATATGTTCTTATAAAAACTCAAAAATATTTGCTTTATTGCTAATCCGTACATACAAGAAGATGAAAATGGAACAATACCATAGTAATAATGCTGTAAATACAATGATAATAAATTACATAAACAATAATTTCCAAAATTTCAATACAATATAAAATTAAATTACACTATTATAACCTTATACAAACTACATTTTCTATCATAACCTAATAGTTGCAAACATTTTAATATAAGAAAATATAAATTAGTGAAAAGTAAGATTTTACTAATTTAATATGATCTATTATTGTTATTTGTTATTGTCACATTATAAATGTAAGAAATAAGTACTTTAAATGAAAACCAAGAAATAATAACTAACTATTTATTTCAATAACTATTTGCATAAAACTTTCACTTAATATTGTACGTATTAATATCTTAATACTATCATTTAATATTTGGATGAAAATTAATCTTTATCTGAAAATATTGATAAATGCAATATATAAAATTGGTGTATAGATTCAAGCGCATAAGAAAAGGTCTACTTTAACAAATACTTAGATATTCATTACTCCTTTCATAAAATTCTACCACATTTTGAATATCTAAAACGTCGCTAAAAAAACTGAGTAAAAAAAGATTTTTCTACCTCTATATAATAAATCTCGTGTCAATTTTTTTTTAAACTCCATCATAGATTGTTTCACTTATTTTAAATAATACCTAACGTGTATTTATTTAAAACAAGTAATTAAAATATTATTTTTATAATGTTTGGAATAATAATTATACAATTTAATTATAAGACTTATTACAAGACTATTTAATTATAATACTTTATAATTGTATATAAATATAACAAAAATATGATTTGGATTTTAAGGTACATATAATATCCCCCATATTTTAAAAAATTACTCAAGAGTATAAAACCTAATTTTATATAGATACACATATAAAATCTATACGATATTATAACGTATTGATATATATGGTATTTTTTATATTAATTGTGGTTAGAACTAAATAATTTAAAGCTTTATAATATAGTTAACGAATTAAGCGAACAAAATATTTTGATCGATCTTTGATAAAGAATATATTCAATATAATAATAAATACAATAAACATCTTATATCTTATACGGTGATTTAATGTCAACATCAAATATATAGTGCAATATTTTCTTTAGTAAATATTGCTCTAAATTATACTTAATTAAAAATATAACTTTTCTATTTTTAAGAAAATATTTGTAGAACCTTCTAAATACTGATGAATTACTGATACTTATCAAATAAAATTCTATCAAAGAATCTCAATCTTTCACATTAATTATATTAATTCATATTTGTAACAATATAAAACATAGAAATTGAAAAAAATAAAAAAAAAAGATTCGATTTACATTTGTAAAATAGAAGCATTATTTAAAAGTCACAACCAAAATGTTACATCGTTATATTCATATACTTATAGAAAAAGATATTTTATTAAAATATTAATATATTTGATATTACTGTTAGCATAAAATTTACATTGCATAAGGTAAAATGAATACTAATAAACATTGAAAAATTATACTAATAATAAATATTGTAGATAAACATGGTAGATATAACAAAATTATTAAAAATAGTAAATACAAGTTTAGAAAGTCATATAAAATAAAACCTAAAACGTATCATTATAATTTTAGTTAAAAGTAAAAAATATAGGATACGGTATACGTACTACAAACATTTATTTTTATAATTTTTAAAACGATTTAACGTTATAAAAAATAGTTCAATAAAAAATAGCATTAACCTTTTTGTATATCACGAAATGGTATACAGAAATGGAAAAAAAGAAAACGAATAATGTTTTCATACCTCAGATTTGCAACGAAAAAGTTTGAAGATGTCAAGTCTCGTAGTGCAAATTTTCCGTAACACCTTACTAGGTATATTCATTTATTTATCAAGTAGTGGGGAGGGATATTAATACATAACTATACGCAGGTGCATAGGTTAGGTTATGTCATTTGTTGTCAAAAAAGGTAGGCATATTTCGCATACCGGAACACAGAAAATCTCATCACAATGCACAAGAGCCAAGTGATATAACAGTTAATTTCCAAATTTTATAATCATTTGATTATACGTCATGTTTAAATCTCAACAAATTGAATATTAAATAGCTAATCAATCTCATAAACGATATAAGTACGATTTTTATTTTTACATAGAAAAAATTTATCTATTCATATATCGTATTTAATAGAAAATTGTAACAAACATGTGATTATATTTTAATCTAAAAAATATGTAATTTATTATAGCTAACTCAATTCATTAACACTTTTCACTGAAACTACAAATTTTCAAATAATAGTATCTATACATACATATATCTTTATTACATTATTATTATTAAGTATTAAAAAAAGACATATAATCTGCCAACAAGGTGTCCTAGAAAGTGAAGCCTATTAATTCCTCGGATGATTTTTAAATTAAGTAACATTTTAATGTCAAATTTTGCTTTGTTAACAAATTATTAATGAAAAACACTGACCAATCATACACCGAGTAAGACGCTGTCGTCAGCGGTACCGTTGGTTTTGTATCGTGTTTGTGTCTCAACGACCAAGTCAGAATCCATCGAAGCAACTGTTGCCAAATATTGTAACTTAATTTATTTCTTCTATACGAATAACAAGTAATTGGTTCATACGATATAACTTTTGTCAATGTTTAACATTTGTCAACAGTTGCTTCGATACATTTTTACCGCTTTTTGAGGCACAAGCATGGCGCGTAGTCAACGCTTCCGCTGGAGGCCAGTCATCTTACTTGTTCTGTGATTGGTCAGTGTTTTCCCTTAATAATTTATTAACAAACCCAAATTTGACATTTTTGCGAAAGAAAAAGTTGCTTGAAATCATCCTAGGGATAACCCCCTTAAATGGACTTACATACTTTCTTCGACACCTTGTATTAACCAACAATAAGCCTGTAACCTAATTATCAAAAGATACAGTCACAGATATAGACTAGCGGAAAGTATGTACGCGTTATGAAGCTTTTAAAATGATTTACTAAATTTTTGTTTTTAGCAAAGTGTAAATTAACAAGAATCTAATAAGGAAAATATTAGAATAGTATGTTAGTATGTAGAGTTATGTAATAAATAAAAGAAGATGGTATGATCTATTGGTTGTAACGAGAATTTTGCATAGTGATGGAGCTTAAAGTATTAAAGCTAATAGCATACGGTATAAAAAATTAATAGTTAATAATTTGAAAGATATTTTAACAATAAAGTTTATATTTCTTGTAGCATAAATAATAATGAGAAATAGATGGGTAATAAAGTTGGTATAAGCGTGCGTCCATTAAAAGAAGATTATTTTTAGTTTTCCATTGAAGTTTTATGGATACTGTTTTGTTAGTACAAGGTTTTATGTTTTCTACTATTTTAAATTTGTATATATGTAAATTACATTATTTACATTTGAATATAAATGTTAAAGCTTATATACAAAGCTTTGAACTATATTTAATTAATATTTTTACATAAGCATAGATAATATTATAGAAATATTATAATTTACATTGTTAATGTATTTATACATTATACATTACATGTACACGTATACAACTTCAACGCAGCTTAAAAATTAAAATTTTTCTTTTAGTTAATTATAATTGTGGTACGAAGGTAATATATGTCCTTGAATTTGCTTCTCTTATCGAATTTTAACTAACCAGTTGAATGTGGAATTTATTTTAAAAAATTCCTCACAGGGTGCGTGATTAAAATCGAACGATGACGAGTATACACATAGAACGCGATACAAATGGTTCCGCTTATAAGTACGTAAATATATTTCTGTATAATTAATACCATTATAATATCAATTACATCAATGGTGTTAATTATGCGGTTATAATTATGGAAAAAATGATTTCAGAAAGAAATTTTTCATAAAGATAATTTGTCACGGTATATCAAGCAACATAATATTAATCAAATTATGTTCTATTATTACCAACAAGCAGCATGAATTTCTTGGCGAAAGTATTATTTGGATAAGACTTGATCTAGTAATAAAATAGTAAAATGTAACTCTTAAGAGTTTGTTACAATGTGCATCAAAGTTGTATCGTTATTAATAAAAATACAGTAATATATTAATAGTATACTGCTTAAGCGTTTAATTTTTATACGACTGTTCAGTGTTCTGAAAATTTTTGTCAGTCCATTATTTGTTGTGTCTTTTTATAATACTATTGGCAATGTATCGCTGTTACACGGTCGAATAGAAGGGAATGGAAGGTAGAAAAGAAGGTAATCATCTCTGTTTTCTTAAACTGAATAATATATGTATAAATGTTATCTATTTGCATTCAAACATTCTTTTCTTTTTTTAATATCACATCGGATATTGATAACGAAAGACTTTCTATAAACAAGATATTTCTAAGATATAACTTTATTGACTCCTACTTCCTGAATCTAGAGCTCTTTGCTAACTTTAGTAAATAATTAAATAAATGTTTAGATGCAAATGGACAATATTTTGAACAATTAATAAAGTAATTATGTATCAGAATACTGAATTTTAAGGTTTTTTTTTTCACTTTTAATACTCTATCTAAGTTACTTTTTGTTACATTTTTCTTTATTGCGTAAAATAAGAAATAATGTTTTAATAAAATTTATACAGGGTGGTCCACGCAACTTGCACACCTCTGTAACTTTCGAAGTATGCGTTGCACGAAAAAGTTTTATATACAGAAGTTGCATGATCCGAAGGGATACATTATGTAGTGTGTTTATTTTTTTTTATAGGTGGAAGCGTTTCGGAGATTCGAAGGTCTACTTCGTTTTTTTTAAATGGAATACTATATTTTTTATACCAAAATATGGAGGAATGTCAAATTGTGAGAAAAAAAGTGTTGGCCTTCATTAGCCCTAAACCTAATAACTAACGAGTAATTTCATTTTATTCGTCACGTAAGCATCTCGCTGTTCTACGGAAATCTGATAAGTTGAATCTCTAACTTGATATTACGTGAAGAAAATTTTCAGGAAATAAAGTGAAATTACTCGTTGGTTATTAGGTTTAGGGCTAATGAAGGCCAACACTTTTTTACTCACAATTCGACATTCTTCCATATTTTGGTATAAAAAATATAATATTCCATTTAAAAAAAACAAAATAGACCTTCGAATCTCCGAAACGCTTCCACGTATAAAAAAAATAAATACACTGCATAATGTACCCTTTCAGATCATGCAACTCCCGTATACAAAACTTTTTCGTGCAACGCATACTTTGCAAGTCATAGAGGTGCGCAAGTTTCGTGGACCACCCTGTATAATAGGAGTAGTTACCCTCTCTCACTTCCTAGGTGTTCAGCAGAGATAGATTGCAAATAACGTAAAAGAATACAATAAACAGTAAATAATTGAAAAAAGATTTGGTTTCTACCTTCCACGATTTCGGAGGAAATAATTTGTCACGTTTTACTTGCCTCGTCCTGTATAATTGGATGCAGTCAAATAATTTTGGGTATTTTTACGAAAGGAGAAAGACGGATGCATGCTTAATTTTTAAATTTTTCCTTTGATTTTTTTTTCTCCTTTTAATAGAACTGTAGGGTGCGAGAAAAGTGTGTTTAGTATGAACGAGGTGCTAGCTAGTAAAGAGTGTTTGGGCTGAGTGGCAGTATCGGGAAAAGATTAAGGTGTGAACGAAGAGTGTTTGGGCCAAGTAAGGCGTGACCGAAGAGTGTTTGGTCCGAGTGACAATTTTTTATCCGAGTGAGAATGCATGCGCGATAAAGATAAACGTAGAGTGTGTGAATGCGTGTGAGAATCCGTGATTGAATGTATGCGCGCGGATGAGTGTATAAAAGCGACGGTTGGATTAGGAATAGGGTTGTTCGTTTGACTGCGGTGTATCGAGAAGAGAGCATCGAATTTGTCTAGAATAAAATTTGTTATATAACCACAGAAAACTCCACCAATTATTTTTGTATCCCCACAGAACTGTACGTTTATGTTCAGATAAACATGTAGCCCGGTTCCATGGTGAACATATCGATCTATAACATGTTAGCGTTCCAATGTCATTCAAAGTCATTTAAAACAAAAACAAATGTCACCTTGAAATTTCAAACGCACATTTATTTAGATAAGATTTGTGACTGCCACAAAATGTTCCTCTTGGAACTAACAAAGGATATTTGCAAAGTGGAACACTCCGATTTTGTGGAAACTTTGCAAATTTGTAGAGTAGTCGAAAATATTCGACCCATTTTTTTTTTTTTTTTTTTTTTTTTTTTTTTTAATGCTCAAATTTATGTTAACACCTCCGATTTGACGGCGTTTATTGTTCTTTCTTTCTCCAGTCTGACGGCGATTTGAGCGTACTAATAAGAGACGTTCGGTAACCCGAAAATTCAAAAAAATCTAAAACCTTGCTGGTTTGTAGAGGACCTCGAACTAAGTATCACACTATTTTTTTTATCTGCTGATATTTGGTTGTTCAGGGTGAAAACACCCCTTAAAGTTTCCGGTGTGCTTTCCTATTTTCCTATATACCTTGAAAATTATAACAGATATCAACACAAATTTTTAGATGAGAATTTAATGGTTTCCTATGCCCTAAATAACGGTGTAATACAATTGTGAAAACATTTATTATTTAAACAAAAACGAAACCTCTACCAAATGTGCAAAATTTTATTGCGGGCCATTCCGAACCATTTGAAAATCGAATAAATTTTTGTTGTGCAAAAGAAGATTTCCATACTACGTCTTACTGTGCAGTGTATGGAAAACCTACTCTGTTGCGAAGTGCCTGGTGTAAAAAGTATCTCTGTTTCGAACACTGTTTTTGATAGCACCATTTATGTAATACATATAAACCGTGAAAAGTGAATTGTAGATACATGTGCATATGTGACTGTTATTGTATGTACTTTTATTATACTATTTCGCTCATCTGGTCTCAAGATATTTATATCGATATCGTTTAACGTTATCGAACCATTATTTATCTCTTNTATGTTAACACCTCCGATTTGACGGCGTTTATTGTTCTTTCTTTCTCCAGTCTGACGGCGATTTGAGCGTACTAATAAGAGACGTTCGGTAACCCGAAAATTCAAAAAAATCTAAAACCTTGCTGGTTTGTAGAGGACCTCGAACTAAGTATCACACTATTTTTTTTATCTGCTGATATTTGGTTGTTCAGGGTGAAAACACCCCTTAAAGTTTCCGGTGTGCTTTCCTATTTTCCTATATACCTTGAAAATTATAACAGATATCAACACAAATTTTTAGATGAGAATTTAATGGTTTCCTATGCCCTAAATAACGGTGTAATACAATTGTGAAAACATTTATTATTTAAACAAAAACGAAACCTCTACCAAATGTGCAAAATTTTATTGCGGGCCATTCCGAACCATTTGAAAATCGAATAAATTTTTGTTGTGCAAAAGAAGATTTCCATACTACGTCTTACTGTGCAGTGTATGGAAAACCTACTCTGTTGCGAAGTGCCTGGTGTAAAAAGTATCTCTGTTTCGAACACTGTTTTTGATAGCACCATTTATGTAATACATATAAACCGTGAAAAGTGAATTGTAGATACATGTGCATATGTGACTGTTATTGTATGTACTTTTATTATACTATTTCGCTCATCTGGTCTCAAGATATTTATATCGATATCGTTTAACGTTATCGAACCATTATTTATCTCTTTATATTTCATCCCGTCGAACGGTCTTTCTTTTATATGGATTTTATTTATTTATTTATTTATTTATTTATTTATTATTATTATTATTATTTTTTGCTAGAAATTTATAGCACCAAGCTGAGGACAAGTGTAGATCTAATTTGAAACTTGTGTACTAATTGTTAAACTTGATACGTATATATTTAAAAATAAGAATGAAAAATTCAAAAAGGATATGGAAATTCCACAGATGTGTCTACCCTGCTATGATTGCATGGATATAATATCAAATGCCTTACGCGCCAGGCATTTTTTCGCATTATATTTCGTCCGTACTTATCAATTACTGTTGGATATAAACCATAAATTAAGCAAATAATTTATAATTTTCAATATTTAATTCATTTTATTAAATAATGACGAGGAAGCCGCGTCCGTCCTCTATGATTAGGGCTGCCATTTGTAAAATGACTAATTTATGATCCGACATATTATAACCGTGGGCTTTTCTGCTTAAAAGTCGGCGATTCTTAATTATTTTTTAAATTTTAGCATTAACTACAGAGACTGTAACCACAGTCAATAAATAAACAGAAAATATGTAAAGTTGTACAAAGTAGGAACTTTATTCATGATTTTTAGTAATTATTTATAAAAAGGTACACCTCATCGATTTCGATAATTTTTAGATATGTTATAGAAATAAACATTTTGAACAATTTTTTTCCTTTGCATGTAACTGCTACTTGGGTTTAGTTTTCGAGATATTTGCAAAAGTTGTTATTACTGCTGCACTGAATTTTGCTTATAGTTGTGTATCTATGCCAGCATATGCGTCAGTATTTGTTGCTGCTTATCTTTTGTTTATAAAGTAAGGCCAGGGGAGTTTAAAGACCCCTTGTACAATTACATGTGCGAGGCTCATTGATTTTTTAATTAATAGTAATCAAGTTTTATGATGTAACGTTCGCGCGTTATGGAATTTGAAAAAAGATAAGAATACGCGATCAACTTACCGATTATCGAAAAATACGTGACTCCAAATTCTTTGGTAAAATGAAGTGTAGGCTTGTTTTTCATGTTTTCAGTAAAAGCGTGTCGTCTGCGTTGTTCACTGCTTTTGTATTAAACAGCATGAAAACAAGAACGATACAACACACGGCTTCTTTCTTCGAAATTTTGAATGACTTGTTAGATAATTTAAACAGTTAATGTTATAACACATTTATGGATAAAACTGTTACTTTTTACCGCGACTAGCAAATACTACTGTCTTTTCGGGCATACATTGTTAAAAACAATGTTGAATTTGGACAGTAGACTGTGTCTACCAACGCTACAATTTTCGGACATTTTAAAATTAATATCTAAAATTTTTGACATTTATGATCCAGAGTTACGCAGCGAAGTATTCATATTAGATATAGAACTATTTTATTGAAGAAAAATATCCAAAGTGATTTACCCAGTATGAATGCACTGTTCATCATAAACAAATGGTTTATTTACTTTTGACAATCAAAATTCATAAATTCATCACAGACTGTAGCTTGGTGAACAGTTAATAGTATAACTGGTCAGTGTCGAAAATTTTTAAAATTACTGCACATGAAGCATGTTTAAATAATTTATCTTTTCTTAGCAATTTCCATGTCAGACTTTTATCTCTTTTGCATGCTTTTTTTATTATTGTATATTTTATTTCTTTGCTTACTTGCACCTCTGCAGCATGCTTTATATTTTGCTTCTTCGAATCTTTTTTTTGCTCGCTTGCTTTGTAGTTTTGTTTATACTTTTTACCTGTATAATACATTTTTACATAAGTACATGATTCGGAGTATAATCAATCCTTTATTTTTAAGAAATTAGATTGTTTTGCGGGGAAAATAATATAATTAACTGATGAACTCTTCATCACTTAATTTATTAATACAAAAAGAAAACGAGATAATGTGCAGTGTCACGACCTCCTCTCTCTCTCTCTCTCTCTCTTGCACTCGCATGCCCGCTTTTGCATGTGTGTGTTTGACTCGGTGGAAAAATTTCGAAATTCTAACATCAGGTGCGTTCGAAAGTACATCTGTTATTAAAATTTGCGATTTTTCGGAACTTATGTACAGCTCGGAGAAAGCGCGCGGGAAATATTTTAGTTTAAAATAAAGCGATTTCCGGAACGTGACAAAAATTGGTGACAGCAGTGGGATACGCAAAATATAGGCTCTTTTAATTTAAAATCGTCTTCGCATCTCCCGAATGCTGCCATTTTGCGCCAATTCGGTTACGCATCAGTATGGAAACTCGTAGTAAAGGTTTTGACCAACCTTCTGCGTCTAAGGCAGAATTACTGAACTTATGAAATAAATTGCGCTTAAAAGAAAAATGACTACGTGACGAGGAAGATAAAATGGAACGTGAGCGTGGTAATATCGAAGTATTACAAGCGCAGCATGCACAAGCCGCGTCCGAAGTTGCTAAATTATTAGAATTACAGAAAGAGTTACTCGCGTTGTGAAAAGAAATTGATAATTTGCGAATGGTCCGATATACTGCAATCACATCAACCATAACGAGTCCTTCGATTTCTACAAATCTATCTAATTCTACAAATTCACTGTCCCGAAAAAGCCCGACTCCGCTGGTAACAAGCGGCGGAGAATGGTGATAGATTGTTGGCAGTTAAACGAAAAATCAGTGGGCGACGCCTATCTGCTACCGTGCATTACTGAAATTTTGAATCAGCCGGGCAGTGCAAAGTATTGTTCGATTTTTAGTCTGACCAGTGATTTCCATCAGATACCAATGGCTAGGGAGGACGCCGACAAAATAGCGTTTTCAACACCGGACGGCCATTTCCAATTTGCTCGCATGCCGTTCGATCTGAAGAACGCTTTCGCGGCCTTTCAACGGGATTGCAGAGAAACTAGTTGTCCGTATATTGAGACGATATAGTTATCTACGCGAGTTCACTTAGGGAATACGAGATAAAATTCAGGAAGTTAGCCGAGCGGCAAAGAAAAGCAAATTTAATGCTGCAACCCGACAAGTGCGAATTCTTTAGGCAGAAGGTCGCATATTTGGGCCATATAATAAGCGAGAATGGGGTAAAACCGAATCCTGACAAAATCCACGCAGTCAAGGAATTTTCTAGACCTAGAAACAGCAAAAACATCAGACAGTTTTTGGGTTTCGCCAGTTACTATCGACGTTTTATTTCAAACGTCTCGAAAGAAGCGGAACTTCATACAGATCTTCTAAAGAGGGAAGAAAACTTTGTATGGAAAACAGAACAAGAAGAAGCGTTTATAAACTTACGTGACAAATTCTGTACCACATCTATCTTGCAATTTTCGGATTTTAACAAACCTTTCATAATTACGACGGATGGGTCTGGCAAAGCTGCGGGTAGAATTTTGAGTCAAGAAAGAATCAGACAGGATCTTCTGATCGCGTACACGTCTCAAATATTGAATCGGGCGAAATGCAATTATAGTAGAATAGAGTGCTTAGCCATCGTGTACGCTGTACATTATTTCAGGTCTTATACAGGGTGTCCCAAAAAGTCTGTAAGTCGCTTTAAGGGGTAATTTTTGAGATGATTCTAACCAACTTTTTCCTTTGCGAAACTGAAAAATTCGGCTTTGTTAACGAGTTATTAACAGGTTGACCGCCACGATGGTCATTTGTGACCACAGATTGTTTCTCATGTAGCATCGAGGTGATCACCAGTGACCACCGTAGTGCTTCAAATGTTTATAATTGTAAGAGTTGAATGAACATTGACAATTAATGAATTTTGAACATCATCGCCGATTAGAAAATACTTTGAAATAAAATGTGTACTATTCAGCGATTAAAAAATTTTATTAGAAGATAAAAAATGAGAGAGTAATTTTTATTAAATCTTCTATCTACCGGTGTAGCGTCCTGAGCCGTGGCGTCCTGAACAGAATATGTGATTTCAGCGTGACGGTCAACGTGTTAACGAAAAACACTGATCAATCATAGAGCGAGTAAGTCGGCTGAGCGTGAATCGCAAGTGAATCGCCGTGGCGGCACGCGGCATCGCTTGTCGGCCGCGTCACGGCCACACAGGAACGTTCCATCTTTTGTCACCACACTCGGTTATCCTACACTAACATCTGTCCCCAGATGCTTCTCCTGACACGTCTTGGTCATTATAGCGTTCTTCGTCGCCTTCGTCGGAATCTTGCTTCTACCCATGACTTCATGAAATCGGCCACCGTAGTTGTTCGATGATAGCTTTCATGATTCCCAAGTTTTTCCACCATGTATCGGTTATAACGCAACATTTTCGTAATGCGATACCGTCCAAAATACTTTGACGCCAACTTCGAACCCAGTCCGTCTTGAGTCCGTTTAATGGCCACTAGGTCGTCTTCGCAGTACCGTCCAGGTTCTTTTCATTTTTTATTGAAATTCTTCATATTCTCCTGTTGGATCTTCAAACATCGTCGCCCGTTCTTGCTCGAGTAATTCTCGAATTTGTGGATCATCCTTGGATCTCATGCACGTTCCGAAGAATAACTGAAAAGGCGTCGTGTTTATACTGCGATGAGGCGTTGCGTGTAACTACCTCTGCGCGGCACCCAGATATCGATACCAATCACCCGGCTCCGGTGCTGATAACTTCGTCAAAAGCGGGATTAGCGTTCTGTTGACTCGCTCGACTTGGCCGTTGCCTCTCGGCGCTCTGGTGACGATAAGCCAGTGCTCGATTCTTTCATACGCACAATACTCTCGAAACTCTACGGACGTGAAGGCAGTTCCTCTGTCTGAAATAATTCGTCTCGGATTTCCGAACGTTATCGCCTGCTTGTTTAACCCTTTGACTACGGGAGACTTTGGCACGCACTGGCCGTACGGTACGGTACGAATTCACTCGCGACGTCCATTGGGTACGGCGAAATTTTTCGTTAGACATACATTTCTGAGGAAGTATATTAAAATATTCAAAATACTGAAAAATTTGAAAATGGGCGAAACAAGCGAAATTTGATTTGAACGTCACTTGGCGCCTACAGTACCGGGAAGTCAATATGTTTCGGACGCCAATAGGCGCCAACAGTAGTCAAAGGGTTAAATGCGTCAGAACTTCGCTGATGTTCGTCGTCTTGGTGGTGTAAAGCCACACGAATTTTAAGAAGGCATCGACGATAACGAGTATATGGCGATAATTCTTTCTCGTCACAGGTAAGGGTCCTAGGCGGTCAATACGGTACGTGTCCAATGGTATCTCGCCTTTACTTATCGGCTTAAGGAAACCTTATTGTTTTCCCGTCTTTCTTTCTGCCAGTATGCAATCCAAGCAATTACCAATTATCTTCTCAACTTTAGTCCTGTGATCCTGGAACAAATAATCCCTCCTCAAGAGCGTTTCAGTTTTTCCGATCGAAAAATGCCCGTTCTCACACACTCGGCGTATGAGGTGTGATTGCAAAGTCTTCGGCACGACCAGTCGTATATCGTCGTCGACAATCTTGTATAGCAGTCCGTTTCTTGTTAAATATCAGTCGATCGTCTTTTGCTCTGCCAAATAAAAAATCCGTCGCATCTTTTCGTTGTCTTGTTGTGCTTTACGAATCCTTGCCGTCATATTATCGCTGTCTTCCGTGATCTGTAAACACACTAGTAGAGGGTTCCTACTTAAAGCATCGACACGAGTCATTTTACTGCCCGACTGGTGTTCGATGACGTAGTTAAACTCTTCGAGCAGTAGAGCCCATCTGGCAATACGCACGCACAAATCACGTTTATTCATTGTCAATGAGAATGCTTTACAGTCCGTTACGATTTTAAAACGCAGTTCAGATAAATAAGTCCTGAATTTTTTTTAAAGATTTCACAATCGCTAACACTTCTAGTTCATAGCTGGTATATCTCGATTCGGCTGGTGTCGTCTTGCCGCTCGCATAATATACTGGATGCATCTTTCCATCGCCAGCATTGCGTTGTAACAAAATTGCACCGAAATCGAACATCGATGCGTCGGTGTGTAGTTCGGCCTCCGCATCTAATTTATACAATTTCAATACCGATTTCCCGCAAAGTTTAGCCTTCAAGGCTTCGAACGCTCTTATTTCTTTATCACCGAACTTGAAATTAACATTCGCTCGCAGCAAGTTGGTCAATGGACTTGCGATCAAAGAGTATCCTTCTATGAATTTTCGGAAATAGCCGGTCAAACCCAAAAAGCTTTGGACTTGCTTTGTCGACGTCGGTTCCGAAAACCTTGCAACGGCGTTTACTTTGCGCTCGGATGGCCGCACACTACCGTCCTTAACTATATGTCCCAGAAATTCTACTTCGGTTTTCAACAAAGCGCACTTCTTCCAATTTATAACTAACAATAAGCCGAATTCTTTCGCTCTCGACAGCACCGTCTCGAGCTTTTGTACTCCCGTTTTAACGTCGTTCGATGGTACGATCAGATCGTCGATACAATACTAACACCATTTTTTTTATTAATGAGATCTTTAAACACGGCATTTATGAATCTGACAAAAACCGCCGGCGAATTGCACAGCCCAAATGGTATTCGTAAGAATTCATATTGCCCGTCCGGCACGATAAATGACGTATACTTGCGATTTTCCTCGTTTATCGGTACATGAAAAAAACCGTTCTTAAGATCGAGCGTACCGTATACTCGTGCTTGTTGTAACGCGTCTAGTTGATCTTTCACCAACGGTAGTGGATATCGGTCTTTTACAATCACCGTGTTGATCTTTTTATAATCCACGCACAATCGCGCGGAACCCTTCTTCTTCTTCACCAGTACGATAGGACTCGTGTACTCGGAAAGCGATGGCTGTATAATGTTATCGCGAAGCCACTCATTCAATTCCACGTTCACTATGTCTTTCTCGGCTGGAGCTAATCGTCGTGCTCTCTGATAAATCGGCTTATCTTCTTTTAATACAATCGTCATTTTTACGTCTACTTCGCGCGTCTTTTTAGGAACATAATCGTCTATCATTCCGCGAACCTTTTGTCAAATCACGGTGTCTTCGATATGCTCAAGTTCTACGTTGTTACGATTTTGGTCGCATTCGATACGATATATTTCCGGAATATTATCGTCCACGGTGCGTTCTTTCTCTAATTTTTCAAACGTCACGACACCGTTAATTCTCGTGATCTTAACCGTATTTAAAAAATCGGCACCAAGAAGCAGCTCATATTTCAGGAGCACGTCGGAAACTACGTATACTAGGATCGAATAAGAATGTTTGTCGATGGAAATATTCGTAATAAATTTACCCAGCATCTTGATACTATCGGACCCGATAACTTTAAATTGCATATCGCTATTCTGCAAACGCGGCGCACCGATTTTTATGTAACATTCGGCCTTCATTAACGTCAAATCGCTGCCCGTATCGACAAGGGCTGTTATTACGGAATCATTCACTCTTACTGTTATACAGAATTTCTGCGTAGATGGCTGTGCTACCACGTTAACATTTTTCACTGTTTCTTTAATCTCGGGTTTCGAACACTCTGTCGAAACATGACCAAGCTCTCCACATCGGAAACACTTTAAATCGCGTTCCTTCGTTGGGCAATTTCTGCTTAGATGACCCTTCTCTCCGTACTTGTAGCACGCTGACACGTCCCTTCCTTGCGTCTTCCCTTCGGCCTTTCCTCTTCCGTCGGCACTCGTCGATGTCGTCTGCTTGAACGGCTTTCCACGCGTCTTGTCGGTATTATTAATAGACGATAAAGTAAGTTTCTCGAATGCACGCAATAATGATTCGGGCTCATCAAAACACTACATCCATGCTTTATTTCGAAGTGTCGGATCGGGAATTCCTTCGACCAGGTAATCGACGAGTTCGTGGCGGTCCTCAATTGGTACACGATTCGCATTTATTGTTTTATCCTGGTAATAGTGTGAGAAAAGTTCGTCTCTCTTCTATACACGGTCTTGAAATTGCTTGCGCAGGACTAACGTAGTGGGTCTATGATAGTACATACTTTCGAACCTTTCCATCAGATCGTTTACATTGGCTTTTAGAAATTCGGGTCGCGAGTCCATCCATTCTAGCGCTTTTCCACGAAGTCGCATTCCTATCAACATTCTTGCCTCATCGTCATTCAGTCTGTACGTCGTTTGTAACGCTATTACCTGCTTCTTTTATCCAGGAACGTTTTCGGATTTCCCGTCAAAGAAGCTGAGTAATTCCGCGATCGTCTTTACAGCAACCCGTGTACGCGCACTTTGCACTGCCGGTTGCTCTTGCAAGGACACGCTCGTTTGTTGCATAGTACGCACTAACGCAAGCTCACGTCTCATAATCTCCAGTTCCCTTTCCATTATCGCCTTTTCTCGATGAAGAAGATCCACCTCGCGTACATCATGCGTCGGCTCGTCGCTTGTTCCTGCACACGAGGCACTCGTCTGTTCGTCGGCGTCTTGATTTCTGACGTCGTCGTCGCTAACGATCGGAGTCTACTCACCCCAGCTTAGCCTTTACGCCACTTGTACATAGCTCTCGTCTTTGTAATAGTTCTTTTAGCGTCACCACTGTAAGTCCGTTTGCGTCTTAGGTCGACATGTTGCAATTTCACTTCCCACTTTCACCGTCCTAGTCCGTTACAAATAATATGTGGGATCAGATATTATTACGGAGCGTATCACTATTCTTCTGTATTCTTCTATTCGTTTCATCAAACGTCTTGATGATGGATTGATCGACTAACTTTTGTCTTTTCGGCCACCTCGCCTGGTCGCGTTCGCTTCACGCGGCACTCACACTTTGTTATGCCCACCACGATTTAGGGTGGTGAGTTTGGGAATTATGTACAATTTAACCACCGAAGTTGGTAAAGTTAACATATGTAAAAAGATTCTCTTTTGTTACGTCTTTATACAGGTGTTACGATCCGGAAGGGGGCGGCTAACGTAGCCAGGTTTCTTTGGTAATTAGAAGTTGTTAATGTTGACTAGCCCAGTGCGTTCGTGAGCTCTGGGGGTCGAAAAAGGATAAGGTGCGGGGACGAACTGGTGTATGGCTAACACTAGGAGCCCCAGGAGGTTGGTGTCGTGGACGAGCCGACGTATGGGGTGCCACACGCCGGGTGCCACAGGAAATGGTTAAGACGCGGGAATGAGCCGATGTATGGTTAACACCGGGTGCCCCAGGAACGTGGTGTTCGGACGAACCGGCGTATGGTTAACGCTGGGAGCCGCAGGAACTGTTAGTGTTAGGCCTCGTAACGTTTAATAACTAACTTTGATATACTTCGAGCGGCTGAAGTATATCGAGGTGGGTTTCTATGTGAAAGGTATTGCAATGGATTACAAGATAGTTTCCTTAACTAAGAATATACGTTTATTCGTAAGTGAAAGGACGTTACAAAGGTGACTGTGCAATGTCGCGATCGTTAGAGCTTGATTCTATTTTACGAAATGATTGTGGAAAAAAAATGTAAGTTTCGATTCCGACGGAGCGAGAATCTAATTCTTCTCGATGTTCACGCTACCGAGAAAACGGGAGCTCAGGAAGACAGTGATTGAAATAAGACTTAACAGTGACTTAACGTACTGTATGGTAAAAAGCTTCGACAGGGATTTTAATACCCGATCTCGCAGAGTTTCGTCGTCGGTAAGTGTCTGTTCAACTGAACCCCCCGATTCGTCGTAGCTACCGCTTTTTATACTGAAAAATCAGTGTAAAAATGGGTAGTGGGGATGTACGAAACTATACGTTGGGTGACGATTTTCCCGGGAAAGACTCTCGCTCCGCGGTGGTCTCTATCCTTCCAGAAACATCTCAACTCCAACGCGAGCATCCAGGGTCCAAATAAGGGCATAGGCGATCGTAATACAGGGTGCGCGTAGTAACTCTGAACAGTCCTTTACTTTTTAACATACTGCAGTAGAACAAAATTTCTTATCAAAAATGCATGATACAAGAGCACACGCCCTATTATGAAAAATACACTTTTTTTAAAATTTTATTATTTAATAAAATTTCATTATTTCTTAATTCATTATTTAATAAGAATGGAATTACCTACATATTTTGTTTAGATCATTTGATAGTGCTACTCAATACGAATTCATCAATCCGAACGAATTAAATAATAATGAAAAATTTTATTATTTATATGATATAATCAGTGAAACATTGGTGGTTTCATGTAGATGTAATGAAAAATATAAGTATCCGTAACCGAATTGTTACGCTAGCACAGAACGTCATCTATACGTATTCCATCTCGTTCGTTTTGGATGTAATAATATAATCGCTTTCACTGTTGCGTGAAATGACAAAAGAAAAGCGAGTTAAACAACCACACGCCTTTAGAGTTTCAACGCACAGGAAGACGGCATAGTAGCCAAATCGCATCCTAGAACCATTAATCACATTTTTTGCGCGGTTGCCACATTTCTGGTTTTGCTGTTTCGAGCTTCGGGGATGGTTTTAACCGATCGGTCGCGAAAGGATAGAATCCGAATTCAAGCAGCTGAGAAATTTAATAGTCAGTGCATCGGTGTACAAACCCAAATACACAACGATGTTATAGTAAAAATGACTGTTTGAACTTTTCTATTTTTATTCTTTTGTATAAACATTTATTAAAAATACGTTATTACTAACAAATACCTATTAAGTAAATTGAAAATTATTATAGATTTGTTATTTGTAAATTTGAAGCGCTATATTACAAAAATCAACTCGGGACTAGAAATACTAAAATATGAGAGACTGAAAAGATAGATAGTAAAAATATAATGTTTCTAAATGTTATTTTATGTGAATAATCTGGCTGTTATTAGGTTAATAAAATTTAGACAATCGCTCTTTGTGAATGCGTATTTATCTGTCAAAGCACATTACATAGGAACAAATAAACAATACTGACACAACGTTCTCTCAATTAATAAACAAAGGCGGTCTGCTTTCGAGATATTTGCGAAAAGCTGCCGCTACTACTACATTGAATTTTGCCTATAGTTGTGCATCTGTTCGAGCATATGCATCAGTGTTGGTTGCTGCTTGTCTTCTGTTTACAAAGTAAGGTCAGGTGAGCTTAAGGACCTCGTGTACAACTACATATGNCTCAATACGAATTCATCAATCCGAACGAATTAAATAATAATGAAAAATTTTATTATTTATATGATATAATCAGTGAAACATTGGTGGTTTCATGTAGATGTAATGAAAAATATAAGTATCCGTAACCGAATTGTTACGCTAGCACAGAACGTCATCTATACGTATTCCATCTCGTTCGTTTTGGATGTAATAATATAATCGCTTTCACTGTTGCGTGAAATGACAAAAGAAAAGCGAGTTAAACAACCACACGCCTTTAGAGTTTCAACGCACAGGAAGACGGCATAGTAGCCAAATCGCATCCTAGAACCATTAATCACATTTTTTGCGCGGTTGCCACATTTCTGGTTTTGCTGTTTCGAGCTTCGGGGATGGTTTTAACCGATCGGTCGCGAAAGGATAGAATCCGAATTCAAGCAGCTGAGAAATTTAATAGTCAGTGCATCGGTGTACAAACCCAAATACACAACGATGTTATAGTAAAAATGACTGTTTGAACTTTTCTATTTTTATTCTTTTGTATAAACATTTATTAAAAATACGTTATTACTAACAAATACCTATTAAGTAAATTGAAAATTATTATAGATTTGTTATTTGTAAATTTGAAGCGCTATATTACAAAAATCAACTCGGGACTAGAAATACTAAAATATGAGAGACTGAAAAGATAGATAGTAAAAATATAATGTTTCTAAATGTTATTTTATGTGAATAATCTGGCTGTTATTAGGTTAATAAAATTTAGACAATCGCTCTTTGTGAATGCGTATTTATCTGTCAAAGCACATTACATAGGAACAAATAAACAATACTGACACAACGTTCTCTCAATTAATAAACAAAGGCGGTCTGCTTTCGAGATATTTGCGAAAAGCTGCCGCTACTACTACATTGAATTTTGCCTATAGTTGTGCATCTGTTCGAGCATATGCATCAGTGTTGGTTGCTGCTTGTCTTCTGTTTACAAAGTAAGGTCAGGTGAGCTTAAGGACCTCGTGTACAACTACATATGTGAGGCTCCAAGAAATATGTGTTATAAATCAATCAAAAGTTAATATTTTCATTGTATTGGGTTTAGGTTTGAATTAGAGTTTTTAATCCGACCGTTGTAAGGTGGCCGACAACTCTTACGTGAAATAATAAATTAATTGTACGAATAATGACAAATTTAGTCATTTTTTGGCTCAAAAAGGTAATGCTGAATTCAAAAATCTGACTCAAACGTAAACGAAATACATTGATGATATTCATTTTTAGCTGTTATAAGTTATGGTAGACATTTCTTGGAGCCTCGCATATGTAATTATGCAGGGGGTCTTTAAGATTGCCTGACTTTACTTTATAAACAAAAAATAAGCAGCAACCAATGGTAACGCATATGCTGGCACAGATACACAATTATAGGGAAAACTCAATGTAATAGTAATGCTTTTCCAAATATCTCGGAACTAAGCCCAAGTGGTGGTTACATGCAAAGGAAAAAATTATTCAAACCGTTGAGTTTTATAACATATCGAAAAATTTTCGAAATCGGTCAGGTGTACCTTTTTATACGTAATTACAATAAATCATAAATAAAGTTCTTACTTTGTACAGCTATACGTATTTTATATTTATTTTTTGACTATGATTACAGTTTCTGTAGTTAATATTAAAATTTTTTAAATAGTTAAAAGTGACCGATTTTTTGCGGAAAAGCCCAAGGTTTTAATGTTTCCGATTTTAAATCGTAAATAAATTTAATATTGCATAAATAAATAAATAAACTCCAAATAGAAAAAAGGCACTTCGAAAGGATTAAATAGGAACACATAAATAATGGTTTGATAACGTTAAGCAATATTAATAATAATATCTGATGACCAGATGAGCGGAGCAGTATATTGTTGAATTTAAAACATTGTACCTTCTATAAGAAAGTGGAAAAAATACATGGTTCCGTATAAAAAACCTTGATAATTTTGGAATCACAAAATAAAACCAAGTTCATAAAAAGATTTTCTTCTCTTGTTGGATGGTCCCTTTAAAGTAACGTAACTTCGTCACAGAGTATTTTCATACAACCATAAGTAATAGAGATATTTAAGTATGTTTACTTAAACGTCCCACCCTGTATATGCCGGGTTACTTTAATGTACGTAATTTCATAGCTATGTTTAGTTTTAATTGTAACCACTATTAATGCTGTAATCTTATTCTATGCTGAAACGGTAACATTGAGGGTGACATTAAAAATGGACAAAAAAAAGCATTGGATGTTAGGTCTATTCTGTACCTCGTCTGTGGTGGTACTTATATAATATATAATATTAAAGATGTCAATTTTACGATACTGTTTAATTAAAAGATATGAAAAACTCTTATACGTTTTGAAGAAAAAAAATTAATTGATATTATTATGTATAATTCAACTGAATTTTCTTTCTTGCACATTTATTTTCAGGAACTTTGTTTAGTATAGATAGGTCTCAGTTTTCACATCCATCGTCGGTTTTTTCTGAATTAGTGCATATAGCCGAAAAAGCAATGTGTGGCACTTCTGCAGCACTGTATCCCTTATTTTTTACTAGTGTAGGTGTGAAAGGTTCGAGGTGCGTGCGGGTGGTCGGACGGGGTCATCCGCGACAGGATGGCGCCAGTATGTTTGGGAAATCAAGGGCCTAGGTCCTAGAGAGTGCTAGGAGGTATGAATGGCTCATTGTTGCGTGCATGCGACCGGTACTGTCTNTTTCTGTAGTTAATATTAAAATTTTTTAAATAGTTAAAAGTGACCGATTTTTTGCGGAAAAGCCCAAGGTTTTAATGTTTCCGATTTTAGATCGTAAATAAATTTAATATTGCATAAATAAATAAATAAACTCCAAATAGAAAAAAGGCACTTCGAAAGGATTAAATAGGAACACATAAATAATGGTTTGATAACGTTAAGCAATATTAATAATAATATCTGATGACCAGATGAGCGGAGCAGTATATTGTTGAATTTAAAACATTGTACCTTCTATAAGAAAGTGGAAAAAATACATGGTTCCGTATAAAAAACCTTGATAATTTTGGAATCACAAAATAAAACCAAGTTCATAAAAAGATTTTCTTCTCTTGTTGGATGGTCCCTTTAAAGTAACGTAACTTCGTCACAGAGTATTTTCATACAACCATAAGTAATAGAGATATTTAAGTATGTTTACTTAAACGTCCCACCCTGTATATGCCGGGTTACTTTAATGTACGTAATTTCATAGCTATGTTTAGTTTTAATTGTAACCACTATTAATGCTGTAATCTTATTCTATGCTGAAACGGTAACATTGAGGGTGACATTAAAAATGGACAAAAAAAAGCATTGGATGTTAGGTCTATTCTGTACCTCGTCTGTGGTGGTACTTATATAATATATAATATTAAAGATGTCAATTTTACGATACTGTTTAATTAAAAGATATGAAAAACTCTTATACGTTTTGAAGAAAAAAAATTAATTGATATTATTATGTATAATTCAACTGAATTTTCTTTCTTGCACATTTATTTTCAGGAACTTTGTTTAGTATAGATAGGTCTCAGTTTTCACATCCATCGTCGGTTTTTTCTGAATTAGTGCATATAGCCGAAAAAGCAATGTGTGGCACTTCTGCAGCACTGTATCCCTTATTTTTTACTAGTGTAGGTGTGAAAGGTTCGAGGTGCGTGCGGGTGGTCGGACGGGGTCATCCGCGACAGGATGGCGCCAGTATGTTTGGGAAATCAAGGGCCTAGGTCCTAGAGAGTGCTAGGAGGTATGAATGGCTCATTGTTGCGTGCATGCGACCGGTACTGTCTGTACGGCGCCGGGATGTTTGGAAAACAGGGTGACTGCGAGGGAAAATCTCGAGTGGATGGAAGAGTGTTTGGAACTGAGCGATCGAACCGTGTGAACGAAGCGATTTTGGAAATGAGTGCGTGACTGCGTAGGTTCGGACTATGGATGCAAGGATTCGGGTGCGAGAGAAAAGGGATGCGTGTGTGTAAGAAAGATAGAGTGACTGAGAGTGAAAATAAAAGGGCGTGAATGTTCGGGGCAAAAAAGAGTTTTGGACGAGTGTTACGAGAAGGCAGAGGACGGAGTGCAGCGAGAGTAAAACAGTCGGTCGCGAGTGTAATTTATAATTCAATAAACTATTATATATATTATCAATAAATTATCCTGTAAACAGTTGAAATTCCTACACTAGTATCACCACAGAATTAGTTTCATCTCAAAAGAAAGATGGTTGACTACGTGTTTGGGGTTTTTGAACGATTTTATTTGAATACGGTAAACGATACAAAATGAGACAACGTACAACGCAAGGACAACGCAAAGCAACACAAACAACGACGCGACGACTCTCGACTATACACTGTCTCGCTCCGACTCGATTAACAGCAACTGCCTCGCCGTCTACGGAAGGTCCTCCTTTTATATCGTACCTTGTTTAATCTCGATCATTCCCGAAACCACTTTGCCGCGAATGTTCCCGAGGATTCGATCGAGATTTCGGGAACGTCGATCGTCGCGCGATCAGACAACACCGTGCTCGCTTGCGCTCGCACTCGCGCTACCGCCACATCCCACAAGTCCCTTCAAGTCGTTTTTTATTGCTGTACGAATGCCAAGAAGTACAATTGGTAATATTGTAACCCCACCATCCGTTTCATGACATTTGATCACGGCTTCAAATTGTCGATATAATCTTTCAACCATACCGTTTGATTGCGGATGGTAAACTGTAGTTCTAATATGTCTCGTTCCGAGCAATCGGATAAATTCGGCAAATAAATGAGACTCAAACTGTCGGCCCTGATCCGTTGGGACCCGTAAGGGTCCTTCGCGACTGATTCCGCGTCAATTTTCGCGAGGGGGATTGCCTCCGGCCAGCGGGAAAACCTATCGATACACGTCAAACAATATTTAAACCCTTGAGACAATGGTAATGGCCCCACAATGTCGACATGGACATGCTCGAATCTCCCGTCGGGCTCCTTAATATTTCCGACAGGTGCTGTGACATGCTTCGAAACTTTCGTCCGCTGGCAGGAAATACAATGCCTACTCCAATCCCTGTAATCTTTATTAATCGACGGCTAAACAAAATGTTCAGTTACTAACTTTTGAGTTGCGTGAATCCCTGGATGGGAAAGTCCATGTAGTGAATTAAAAATAACACGTCGATACGGTGCAGATACGTATGGCCTAATATTGTCTTTGCCTGTGTCGCAAAATAATGTAACCTCCAGATAAGGGAAATGCACTTTTTTCAAGCGGAGTGCGGTCGAGTCTGATTCCAAAATTTCGTTCAACTCGGTGTTCTCCTTTTGTGCCCGCTTGAGGGTTCTGCAATCAGGCGCTTGCGTCATCGCCTCTACTTGCGGTAAAACATTGGCTACGCTGTTATCTGATCCTTTAATGTGCCTGATGTTTGTAGAAAACTGTCCAACGTAATCCAAATAACGGAACTGCCGTGGGGAAAATTTGTCTACATTGTGATTGAAAGCGAAGGTTAACGGTTTATGGTCTGTAAATATTGTAAAACTACGACATTCCACAAAATGCCTGAACCTTTTGACCGCTGCATAAATGGTTAATAGTTCCCGGCCGTAAGCGCTGTATCTTCGTTGAGCGGCAGAAAGTCTTTGTAAAAAATGTAAGTGGTTGCCAGCTATCGTTTACTAATTGCTGTAGAATTGCACCAACTAGCATCTGCTGTTTCTGACCATAATATGGGCTGGGCCCCCTTCTTCGATCCTTTTAATAGGTCAGTAAGGGGCTGTATGAGATCAGCGGCCCTGGGTATGAAACGTCTGTAAAACTTAATCATGCCTAGGAACCCTCTCAATTGTCGTATCGTCGTTCTCCTTGAAAAATCAACGATTGCTTTTACGCATTTGGCTACAGGTTTTATACCGTCGCGATTAACCGTGTACCCGAGAAAGGTAATTTCTGCAGCGCCGAAAACACATTTCGATTAACAATTTCGATTAACAACCACACCGTACTGACTCAACCGTTTGAAAAGTATCTTTAAATGTTCGTAATGCGATCGTTCGTTTTCGAAAGCTATAAAAAAAATCATCGATGTACGCGTAAACAAAATCTAAACCACGAGTTATCTCGTCTACGAAACGCTGGCATATTTGCGCTGCATTCCGTAAACCAAACGGGGTAAAAAGAAATTCAAGTAAACCGAACGGTGTGGTTATTGTCGTTTTTTCAATGTCATCAGGTGCGACCGGAACTTGGTTGTATGCGCGGATCAAATCTATTTTGGAAAATATGGTTTTCCGGTAGAGGTGTTGCGAAAAATCTTTTATGTGTGGAAGCGAATATTTATCGGGAATCGTGCGGGCATTTAGGGCACGATAATCACCGAACGGTCGCAATTTTATATCGTCCTTTTTTTCCACCAGATGCAACGGCACGACCCAAGGACTCTTGGAATGGTGGATAATACCTTGCCTCGGCATCAAGTCCGTTTCTGCATTCGCCAACTTGAGCTTCTCTGGAGCAAACCGCCGTGGTCTGCTATACGTTGGGGCTACCGGTCTTGATGTGGTGTTCGACGCTATGTTTCACTTTCTTCCGTCGCAAAACTGCCGGACGGGTGAGGTCGGGATACTTGGCGGGGAGCCGATGATACACCGAACTTTCCGAGATCGTCTTCACGGATGAAATGTTTCCAGTAGCGGGTTTACGGATTGCGAACAAACAGGTCTTCTCTAAAAGGCGTTTATTGCGGGGGTCGACGAACAAATCGTAATAGGACAAAAAATGTATCCCGATAATTGGTGCGTCGACATCTGCCACTACGAATCGCTATATAAACTCGCGACGCAATGAAAAGTTCAAACGAACGACTGCCATTTACTGTATAAAGTTTGTATTCGCCTTTCATGGAATAACCTCTTATACGCGAGCGAGGAAAAACGCACAAATCTAGACCCGTGTACACCAAAAACTGGATCTTCGTATACCAGTCGGTAACGAAAATTTGATCTATTCTGGGACCGCCAACTTGGGCCACATCTATCGACGGTTCTAAGCGTTTTCTGACTTCCAATTACACGGCGTGACGTACTTCGCTGCCCTGTTCCCAAATCGGAAATGGTACCAACACAAATAGTCCGGATCTTTTTTATTACGCTGACGTCCGGAGCCGTCTTCTCACGATGAGCCATGGTTTCGCGACGAGCCGAAATCTCGCGAGCGAGATTGGGAACGTGACCTTCGCGTAAACTGCATGACCTCATTTATTTCCAGGCGCACTTTCCTTAGTTCCTCCATGATCTCATCCATCGGCAACTCTCGTGAATGTGCGGACAAAGAAGGGGAGGCTGCAGGAATCCGACCTTTCTCCGGAGGGATGTCGTGGATGAAGTTGTTGTATGATGAGTGCTTGAATGACAGTGTGTTTCCGCGTGCATGTTGCTGAAATTCCCTGATAGGGTGCGATCTGACCCAGGGATCAATTTGTCTGCTCCCAACGTATGGTAAAGTGTTAGAGCTAATGATGGTGAGCAGACTTGAGCGAAAGACGAATGGAAGGCTGAGTGTATGTCAATTTGGTTTTCTGAAAGGAAAATCAACTGAGGATGTATGGCATGAGATGAAAGTGTGTGTGAATGCGGCAACCAAGACGCATGTGCTGGGCATGTTTGTAGATTTCAAGGGAGCATTTTACAACCTGTCATGGGGAAGGATAGCAACACGGCTGAATCAGTTTGAATGTGAAGAACTCAGGTTATGGATGAGTTATTTTAGTGAAAGAAGAGTATGTGACGTGGAAAGAGGATGCCCGCAACGTTCCGTTTGTGAACCCGCGGTGTGGAACCTGATGATGGATGAACTGTTGCGTGAACTGGAAAAGTGTGAATGTAGAGTAGTGGCGTATCCGGATGACCTGTTGATAATAATTGAGGGTATGAGTAGGAATGAGAGGGTGCTTCGGAAAGAACGGAGACTTGGAAAGAAAGTAGTGCGAATGATATATGAGGGACTATGGGTTGCGTGTGCGATGTATAGAGCGAGTGCATGGGGTGAGATTGTGAAGTATGAATATGGAAAGAGAATGTTGAATACGTGTCAGAGAGTGGTATTGTATGCATGCCTGAATGTATGTCGGACGGTCTTCACGGAGGATACGCAGGTTTTGATGGGTGTTCCTCCGTGAGACTTGGAAACGCAGAACGGTGTGCAAAATGAAGAAAGTCATATGTATGAATGAAGATGATATGGTAACGAATGAGAAATTGAGTGAGTATGATGAGAGAGAGAGAGAGAGAGAGAGAGTGTGCAGAACGAGTGAAACTACGAGTATATAAAGAATGGCAGAGGAGATGGGATGAAAGTATGAATGAAATGGTTACGTATGGATTAATTAGGAATGTAAAGTTTGCTAGGGAATGTATGAGATATAATCCAAGTATGTATGTGTGCTTTATTATGACTGGGCATGGAAGTATGAATGGGTATTTGCATAAGCGTGAGTTGGCAGAGAATGCAAGGTGTATCTGTGGAAGTGAGAATGAAGATTGGAGTCATGTTTTGCCTGAATGCCAGCTGTATGATGATGTGAGAGACTTAGGTATGCTTAGTGTGAGGAGGGGTGACGACGAGATGGTGGATGTTAGTGGTGTGCTTGAGAGCAAAAAACCTTATGAACGTCTATGTAAGTATGTGGTGTGTTTGTTTGAAAGGAGAAGAAGAATGAGTGTTATGGCAGGTATGGTGCATCCGCTGCCCGAGCGCAGGAGGGAAACTGGATCTTCGAATCTGGCGCCCATTGGGGAGTGACGACCACAAGCATCCGAGTTGGTCCTACCCAGGTCAAGGTTTACAAGGACCTCAATGCACAGTGGAAAAATTTCACGACAAGTATGATCAGTATGACTTAAACGCTGGTATCGCGGGGGCTGACGTGGAGAGCCCGCGGAGGGGAGCTTCCCTCCCCCCACCCCGTTGTCAGCCGCTGGGTCGGACTCGCGGGGGCAGTGGCGTAGCCTATATAAGACGCCGGATGTCTCGGCGGGTGAGCTGCGTTGTTTTACAGCTCGGGTACTGGCCTGCATAGTTGGTAGAGATTTAGAAATGTCTCGGCCTCACCAAGGGTGATCCTGGGGCTTGCACCCCGGTTCAGATTGGTAATTTCTGCGGAGGCTTTCCGTGGGAGCGTGCTGTTTGGGCGTATTTCAATCCCGCGCCTGTGGGGGCCGTGTCTGCAAAGCTCTCGTGTCAGGTCCGGGCACGTAAATAAACTGCAGACGCAATGTTTCAAATGCCGCCAGGAATGCGTGAGTGTCCGGTCTCCGTTTTTCTCTCCTTCGAGAAGCTTACGCATGCGAGTGCAGTCCAAATCAGATAAATGTTTCACTAACGCATTTTTTAAAGTCTCGTACATATCGCTGTCCGAGGGATTACACAGAATATCTTCCACCTCCACCGCGTACTTCCCGTCAAGGTGTGCTACCATATACCCGAATTTCGTCTCATCCTTTGTTATCCGTGCAATGAGAAATTAAGCCTCCAATTGACGGAACCAAAGTTCTGGTTTTTCCGACTTTCCGTTCTGATTATCTGAGCGGAAATCGTTTTCACTAACAAATACCGTGGGTGAGACCACTCGAGGGACTAAAGTAAATAGGGCTATAAAACGGTCCGCGTAACGGGGTCCAGCTATGGGGAGATGCCTCGGGATGGCCTCGAGGCAGAAAGTCGTGGGACGTTGACACGAGCTGTCCACGAAAGAGCACGTTCCCTGGTGTATTAAAGTATACTGAATAAATTGTTATTTGTTACCAAGCTGCTTATCATTACCCACTACACCCTTACGTCTGAACTACAAAAAATGTGAAACCCAGATAAGTGTAAAATACAGTGGTTAAAGTATACAGGGTGTCCCAAAAGGCCTGCAAGTTCCTTTAGGGGGTGATTCCTGAGGTGATTCTAAGCAACTCTTTCCTCTGCGAAAATATCAAATTCGGCTTTGTTAAAGAGTTATTAACCGAAAACTCTATCCAATCACGGCGCGACAAAGGCGGGCGGCCGCTACCGAGAGTGTTATCTCCGTGCCGCGCTTGTGCGAGTAATTCAGAATAAATTATTGAATATGTGGGTAACTGTCACTGTACTGATTTTGACCTTTGACGAACAAAGTGATTTACGGCTTACCGAACAGCTGGATCGTAGGTATACGGCATTACAGAACGTTAAGGGATATACGGTGAGCTGAACGTACCTAACGGTTGTTAAGGGTCAAGATCAATACAGTGACACAATTATACACATTTTCAAATAGGAGACAGATTTTTTGGCGATTGGGTAAATTTAATTTATATAATTTATATAACTCGTTAACAAAGCCGAATTTAACATTTTTGGAAAGGAAAAAGTTGTTTGGAATCATCTCAGAAATCACCCCTTAAAGGAATTTACAGATCTTTTGGGACACCCTGTATAATACATTTGTTGTATGGAATTTAAAGTACTCTACATGGGAAAGCGGAACATCTGCCAAAATAAAGAGGAAAATGTTTGTGGAACAATTATAGAAAGAACTAATTACTGAATACTTGGAAATTATTTTGAAAATTATAGATCGGGGTTACACAAACCTGTACTAAGTACCATAGAAGCGACCGATCGAAAAATAAAAGCTAGCAGATCAGAAAGGTGCTAGATGTTGTTTATGTATAGCAAGTAATAATAAACATTCGACTACATGTCATTCTTGTAAAAAGAATGTTTGTAAAAATCATTCTGTCCAAACTTGTACAATTATATGTAATATATGCAATCCCACATACATTCAATAAATGCAATTTTTTTTTATAACTCAATAAGCTATTATTTTGTCTGCTACATATAAGTACAATGAAAATCCAAATGTCATGCGAACTATAGAAAACATTAATATATTTGTAAAGATCTTGAACTCGAGCGACTGTCACTACTGTGTTAATACAATATCAGTGAGAAGCTTGAGCCAGCTGAACATGTATTAGTAAAATATCGGTGTGAGACAGAAATGACTCTGGCACCGGATACGGAACTTCAGTACTTGGAGGGTTAATACGTTTTTGGTCAATCTACTGTACTTCACGGTCTTCCACGATACTGCATCGAAAAAATGAAGATCCTATCGAAAATTCGAAAGAAACATCGAAACCAAGTGTTTCTCGCGTTCTAGCTCGGACTGTACTCGCAAATCGTATTTTCGCTGTATCGACCAGGAAACTGTGATTTTTGCTTAGTTTTTGGTAGATTAG